>JAECZO010000156.1:0-51479 GCA_019188245.1 Novymonas esmeraldas | reverse complement strand
CGGTGCGGGGCGGGCATCGCGAGGCCGCCGCTGAGTCGTGCACGTGTGTGGCGGCGGCGGTGCCGGGGCCGCTGCTGGCGCCGCGACTCTCCGTCCTCCCCTGCTCCCCCGAAGTGCCCTCCCTCCCCTCCCCTTCCCTCCCCTCCCTCCTCCCTTCCTCTACCCCTTCGCCCTCTCGTCTCCGTCCCCGCCCTGCACGCACCCGCGCACCGTCCCGTCCCGTCGCCGTCCACCGCCCTCCTCCTTCTTCTCCTCTTCCGCTCTACGCAGCGGCGTGGCGGGAGCGAGGGGGAGGGAGAGGAGCGAGGCGCGTGTGGTGGAGCGGAGGTGCGTGCGTGTGGTGCGGGTCGGCGGTGGGAGGCGAGGCGGGCCCGGGAGGCCGGAGAGACGGGAGGGCGAGAGAGGGCAGCGGTGCGGACCGGACGTGATCCGAGACGCAGCCCCACGCCGGCCCCCCACGCGGCAGCAGCGCACGCTGCACGTGGAACGGTGCAGCCTTCCCCCCCCCCACCCCCTCTTTTTCCTCTTGCTCTTCTCTTCCATCTCTCCCCCGCGGGTGTCCTCTCTCTTCCCGCACCGCACCGCACCACCCCCGCCGGTGCCCTCTGTCCCTCCCCTGCGCAGTCCGCGCTGTATCCCCCAACCAACAACAACAAGAACAACACACAGAGGCACAGCCAGTCAGTGGGCCACACACACGCCCCCTCCCCTGTCTCTCCGTCTGTCTCTCTCTCGCGCGCGCGCCTCTGGTGCACTGCGCGCTGTGCGCTGCGGAGCCGCCACCCCCAATCCCCTCCCTCACCCACTCTCCGACGTCCCCATGCGCCACCTCTCCCGCCTCCCCGCCCTCCCCTCACACAGCAGCGACGCCTACGGCAGCGCACCACCCCCGCCACACACACACACCCTCACACGCACCATCACACACACACCCTCCTCCTCCCAGCCCTCCTCCCAGCCCCTTCGCCAGGATGCCCGCCGTGCACGTGAAGAGCGACAAGGTGCGGTACACGGACGACGCGATCGAGACGCAGTATGGCTACGCGACGACGCGCGTGAGCCGCGGCGCGGACGGCGCGGTGGAGGTGGAGCCTGTGACGCACCAGCTTGTGTTCCGCACGCAGCGCAAGGTGCCGCGCGTGGGCGTGATGCTTGTGGGCTGGTGCGGCAACAACGGCACGACGGTGACGGCCGGCATCCTGGCCAACAAGCTTGGCGTGTCGTGGCGCACGCGGCGCGGCACGCAGTCGGCCAACTACTTCGGCTCCATCACGCAGTCCAGCACCATCAACCTGGGCATGACGCGCGACATGCGCGAGACGTTCGTGCCGCTGAAGGACGTGGTGCCGATGGCGTCGCCCAACGACCTGGTGATCGGCGGCTGGGACTGCAACAACATGAACCTCGGCGACGCGATGCGGCGCGCCGCCGTGCTGGACGTGCAGGTGCAGGACGCGCTGTACGACCACATGAAGGACCTGCACCCGCTGCCGGCCATCTTCGACATCGAGTTCGTGGCGGCGAACCAGCAGGAGCGCGCGAACAACGTGGTGGTGGCGCGCGACCGCTGGGACGCGGTGGAGCGCGTGCGCGGCGACATCCGGGCCTTCAAGGCGGCGCACCAGCTGGACAAGGTGCTGGTGCTGTGGACGGCCAACACGGAGCGCTTCAGCGAGCACCGCGACGGCGTGCACGACACGGCGGCCAACCTGCTGGCGGCGGTGAAGCGCAACGAGGCGGAGGTGGCGCCGTCGGCGCTCTACGCGATGGCGGCCATCCTCGAGAAGTGCAGCTTCATCAACGGCGCGCCGCAGAACACGCTGTGCCCCGGCCTGGTGGAGATGGCGCACGCGGCGCAGGTGTTCGTCGGCGGCGACGACTTCAAGAGCGGGCAGACCAAGATGAAGAGCGCGCTGGTGGAGTTCTTCGTCGGCGCCGGCATCAAGCCCGAGTGCATCGCCAGCTACAACCACCTCGGCAACAACGACGGCTACAACCTGTCCAGCCCCAAGCAGTTCCGCTCCAAGGAGATCACCAAGAGCAACGTCGTGGACGACATGGTCGCGTCCAACGCGGTGCTCTTCCCCGACGGCACGCCGAAGCCGGACCACTGCATCGTCATCAAGTACCTGCCCTACGTCGGCGACAGCAAGCGCGCCATGGACGAGTACACCTTCTCCATCTTCATGGGCGGCCAGCAGACGGTCGTGCTGCACAACACCTGCGAGGACTCGCTGCTCGCGGCGCCGCTCATCATCGACCTGCTGGTGCTCACCGAGCTCATGGAGCGCGTCACCATCAGCGCCAGCGACGGCCAGCAGACGCCGCCGCCGGCGTCCTTCGAGCACATGGAGACGGTGCTGTCCATCCTGTCCTACCTGCTCAAGGCGCCGGCCGTGCCCGCCGGTGCGCCGGTGGTCAACGCGCTCAACCGCCAGAAGGCGGCCATCGAGAACGTGCTGCGCGCCATGATCGGGCTGCCGGCCGAGAGCAACATGCTCCTCGAGTGCCGCATCCCCTTCATGCGTGAGGAGCACGTCAACGGCGAGTGAGTGCGCCGCCACACAGCCGCACACGCACACACACACCAGCCCGCAGCAGCCACCCCGCTGCTCCCCTCCCCTCCCCTCCCCTCCCCTTGTCTTGTCTTGTCTTGTCTTCGCTCTCTTCCTTCCCCCTCGCTTCTTCTCCTGTGCGACGCGGAACGGCTTCTGTGCGACCCACCACCGGCCGGCACCCCCACCCCCACCCACCCCCTCACCGCTCCTCTGCGGCTCGCCTCGTGCCCCCCCTCCCTCCTCCCACCCACCCACCCCTCGCCTCCCTCTCCCGCTGCCTCGCCCCCTCCGCCGTCTGCCCCGACCCTGTGTCGGTGCCGGCGGCGGGGTGGGGGGGCGGCGGTGGTGGTGCGGCAGAGCGGTGCGGGGCGGGCATCGCGAGGCCGCCGCTGAGTCGTGCACGTGTGTGGCGGCGGCGGTGCCGGGGCCGCTGCTGGCGCCGCGACTCTCCGTCCTCCCCTGCTCCCCCGAAGTGCCCTCCCTCCCTCCTCCCTTCCTCCCTTCCTCTACCCCTTCGCCCTCTCGTCTCCGTCCCCGCCCCGCACGCACCCGCGCACCGTCCCGTCCCGCCGCCGTCCGCCGCCCTCCTCCTCCTTCTCGTCTTCCGCTCTACGCAGCGGCGTGGCGGGAGCGAGGGGGAGGGAGAGGAGCGAGGCGCGTGTGGTGGAGCGGAGGTGCGTGCGTGTGGTGCGGGTGGGCGGTGGGAGGCGAGGCGGGCCCGGGAGGCCGGAGAGACGGGAGGGCGAGAGAGGGCAGCGGTGCGGACCGGACGTGATTCGAGACGCAGCCTCACGCCGG
This sequence comes from Novymonas esmeraldas, assembly GCA_019188245.1. Taxonomy (NCBI): domain Eukaryota; phylum Euglenozoa; class Kinetoplastea; order Trypanosomatida; family Trypanosomatidae; genus Novymonas; species Novymonas esmeraldas. The sequence continues at coordinate 48,123 of JAECZO010000156.1, read as the reverse complement.
CCCCCCACGCGGCAGCAGCGCACGCTGCACGTGGAACGGTGCAGCCTTCCCCACCCCCCACCCTCTTAATGTGTGCTGTTGCTGTTTTTTTTTTTTTGTTTCTTTTACTCGAATGTACTGTATGGTCGATGTGGGCTGCGGGTCCATTGCTTTCTCTGGGTTATTCAAATGTGTGGTACACATGATGGAGTGCGCGTGGTCCTGTGTCGGTGTTGTGTTGGTGAGAGTGGTCATCCGAACGCGGCGTTCTTCTTGGCCTGTGTGCGTGTGTTGTGTGTTCGTGTGTGTGCGTCGTGTCGATTGCGCGAAATGCTGTTCGATGACGGTTGTGGAGAGCGGGTTGTGGATGGCCCAGAACAGGCGCAGCGCACTGGTGGCGGTGCGCCTATCCCATCTCGCGAGAGATGTTGAAGGGCTGGCGACGGCTTTTGGTGCGCAGCACTCACTGACAAGTCGAACACAACGGTGATGGCGCGCAGGTTCATGGAAGGGTGATCTCAGCCCCTGTTGCGGTGTCGCCTCGGAGAGATGCTCGTATCTGACCACGACGGACACGGACGGTGGCGTGCGTTGTGGCGCTCAGGTCTCCTCCTGCTCTGGGAGCCTGTGTAGCCGTGGACGTCGTTTGGTGGCTCCCTGTCACAGCCCTAAGAGGGTGAATGGAGGTCGAGGTGAGGGCAGCGTCTCTCTGACTGGGTATCCTTCTCCAGGGCCGAGAGTCTTGTCGATGCGCTGCCACTTCGTATTACACTTTATCTTCTCTTCTCGTTGTTTCTCTCCCAACTCGCTCGCTCTTTCGCTTTGCTGCACGCGTGGATGGCACTATGTCGTGTCCGTGTGTGTGATTGTGATTGTGCGACTACTTCGGTGCCTCTTCTGTGGGCAACTGCCCCACAAGTCTAACGTTTCGCATCGAGGACTCCCCACACTCCCCCAACTTTCTCAACCGAGTCAAGCTCGTGGTGCCATCTACCGCGTCCACCGCCACCGCAGCTCCGCGATCTCCTTCTCTCTTTCCCTGGTCAGTTGCACCTCTGTGTTTCTCGATCTTGTGCTGTAGTCGCCCACGGACAGATGGCCCGCCCGTTGCAGGAGGTCGCGTCCTCCGCCCCGTCGCGTACGCTGAGCCGGCTCAACGGCAACGATCTGGATGATGGCGAGACGGACGAGGGCTACATCCACCCCGGTGCCGTCGCCCTCTTCGAGAGGGCGCCGTGGACTCGCAAGATCCCGGTGTTCGGCATCAGCTGCGAGGGCTACGGCCCGAAGTGCACCGTGGCGCTCAGTCTGTGCTACTTCCTCGACAAGGGCTTTGGGCGGAACCTCATCAACATCTCGCGCTTCGCCATGTTCACGGACCGCTTCGGCATCGATGGCACGCGGTACCAGCGCCTCAGTGGCATTTCGAGCATGGCCTTCTCCATCAAGGCGTTCTCGGCGGTGCTGTCGGACACCATCGCCACATTTGGCTACACGAAGCGGTGGGTCTGCGCCGCCTCCTGCGTCATAGGCGGCGCCGTGACGCTCGGCTTTGCGCTGCTGCCCACGAAGCCGGCGAGCGCCAACCCCGCCGCCGGGTTTCTGTTCCTGGCGAACCTCTGTATCGCCAACGTGGACATCCTTCTCGAGGGCCACTACAGTCGTTTGATGCGTCGCCACCCCCGCTCCGGCCCGGCGCTGGTGAGCTGGATCTGGTGGTTCATGCTCGTCGCGGCGCTCGTCGCGGCGTGCGTCCAGGGTCCGCTGTCCGACAAGAAGATCCCGCAGGTGGGGCCCTACATCTCCTCCGTGGCGCAGGTGGTGTGCGTGGTGTTCTTCATCTTCAACTGGTATGGTGAGCGGCCTAACCGAGAGGAGCGTGCGATCGACGCCCGCGCCGCCTTGCGTGAACGGGCCGCGCGGGCGAAGGAGGCCGGGCGAGCGAGCACCCCGGACAGCGGCATCGTCTCCGCGGAGAAGGATCTGCACCCGGAGCGGGAGCGCGTCAGCGAGCCGGCGTGCCTGCGGGACGAGATTGTGCAGGGGACGGACGTGGCGGTTCTCGAGGACTCTCTGGATGACGAGCTCCGCGATGAGGATGTTGACCCGGAGATCATCCCGCTCTGCTGCGGCGCCATCGAGATCAACAAGGGCGTGGCGCGCGACAACTGGCGCATCATCGCCTTCAGCGCTATCATGACATGCGCGGTCGTGTCCATGACGTGCGTGACGATTCTGGGTAACACGATGGACCTCCTCTACTGCGCCGTTGTGGTGGCAGTCGTGGCGACTGCTGGCTCGTTCCTCTTCCTCCCGCTGATCATCGCCAAGGCGAACGCGTACTTCTACCTCCACATGGTGCTGTACCTCAACATCAGCGGTGCGATGGACAGCTTCTACATGGCGAAGAAGGAGTGCCTCGCTGATGGCCCACACTTCACGTACGTCTTCTACAACACCGTCGCGTCCGTGATCGGCAACATCGCGGGCATCGCCGGCGTGACGGCGTTCTCCTACATCTTCTCGAAGCGCGGCTACCGGTTCACTCTCATCGTCACGGTCCTTGTGCAGATCGTCGCCTCGATCTTCGACATCATCATCGTGAAGCGCTGGAACATGCACATCGGCATCCCTGACCACGCCATGTACATCATGGGCGATGCCATCGTGTATGAGGTGTGCTACTACCTCGCGTGGATGCCGATGGTGCTGCTGCTGTCGCGTGTGTGCCCGCGTGGGTCGGAGAGTATGATCTACGCCATCGTGGCCGGTAGCGGGAACCTCGGTGCCAGCATGGCCGGTACGCTGGGCTCGATCCTGCTGGAGAAGGTGTGGCCGATCGTCTCGCGCGGTGTAGGCAAGTGCAACTTCGACAACCTGCCGATGCTGCTTGTCGTGGGCCACTTCCTGCTGCCGCTGCTGATCATCCCGCTGAGCTTCCTGCTGATCCCATCGGCTCGCATCTGCGACGACATTGACGTGGACGGCCACGCGGTAGCGAAGAAGGAGGCGACGAAGAAGTGTGCCGGCGCGTCCGTCGAGGGCGAAACAGAGCCCATCAAGGGTGCCGACGACGGTGAGAAGGCCAAACAGTTGAAGTAGTGCGCAGTCCGTGCCCGCCGCCCCACCGCGTCGCATCTCCTGCACCTCCCCAGTCCCTCCCTCTCCCGCTCCTCACACACACACACACACATCTTCGGACTCCTCAGCGACGCGGCTGACTGCCCTCTTGCTCGCTTGCCTTTCCATAGGCCCTCTCTCTCCCTTCTACCGGAGCGAGTAAGCAGTTCAAGGGGTACAGGCGCGTTCGTCACGTGTTTGGTGTGTGTGTGTGTGAGTGTGTGCTAAAGAGAATGAGGGGGATGACAGAGCCTCAGCAGGTGTGTTTGTGTTGTGTTTGCGTGTGTGTGTGTGTGTGTGTGTGTGTGTGTGTGTGTGAGCAACTGTGCAGCTCTTCCAACAACAACAACAAAAGCGGGGGAAGAGAGAGACACACACACACGCACACACGTCCACACAACACACATACACACAACCAGCTGTCGGCTCTTTCCTCTTCTGTTTTCCCTTTTGTTTTTTTCTTTTTTTGTTTCTCCCTTTACTTCCTCTTCCTCCCCTCCCCCCCACCATTCCTCCCGCGACTTCGTTGAATCGTTACGCTAGTGTGCTCCGATGGGATCGCCCCGCTCTCCTCTCCCACCCATACTCTTTCCTGTGTGTCGGACCCCACTCCCCCGCACATACACACACCAGCTTACCGATGCGAGCGTTGCCGCTGCCGGTGCTGCTTTGCATCGCGATGCTGCAGCGTGTGGAGGCAATAGAGGAGCCGTGCTGTGCTGTTCAGTTTGTCAGCCCACAGGCCGGCATGTGTTTGCGTGTGTGTGTGTGTGTATGTTTGTTGTTGTGGTGACCACTCCCTCCCCCCGGGTGTGCGTGTGTGTGTGTCTATCTTTGGAGTCGCTCACCACCGCTCCGATGTGCGTCTGCTCGCTTCACCATCAACCTTGACCACGTCGTGCTCACACTATATGCTGCCATGTCCGGCGCCTCCCCGCACTCCTCCCACCCGCATCAGCAATGCGCTGCTGACGGCACTCTGTGCCTCTGATCGATCTTCTTTCCTTTGTTTTCTTTTTTTTTGTTTTTTCCTCTCTTCTCTGTCTGCAAGTCTCTCTCTCTAAGCGCTCGGTAAATGTCGCTTCTCCTTTGTGTTCATGCGCACCCCGCGCGTGCGTCCGTGCGCCACTTCGGTTTGTTGCTTTCCCTTTTTTTTTTTTTCTTGTTTCTCAGTACGCGTCACGGCATCTTCTCGATTCTTATGTGCGCGCTGCTACTCCAGGTCCGCCTCTGTCGGCCACCCCCACCGCTGCCGCGCGGAACAGCGTAACGGAGGCCCACACCGCCACAGTCCCTCCACCTGCCCTCCCACCTCTCGACTTCTGCGTGTCCCACAGCTGCCACTGCGTCTCTTCTCTTCTTTCATCTCGAATTCTCTCTCTCACGTTGTTCGCCCTGTTTGTGTTTTTGGCGTTTCCTCAACTTCTGGTCCGTCCCGAGTATGTCCACTGTTCAGTGCCTGTCGCTCTCTGCGCACATGCTCGCCACCCCCCGTCCCCAGCCCCACTCTCCCTCTCGGCTTGCGTGTGTGTGTGTGTGTGTGTGTGTGTCCGCGTCTCTGCCCCCTCCCGGCTGTGTGCGCGTAGACGCTGTCCTCTCATGAGGGCTTCACCATCTGTATGGTCCCCAGCCCCACGGCTGGGCTGCAGAGATGCTTCTGTGTGCAGCCGTCTCTCGCGTTTCCCTGAGGGAGTCGGAGAATGGTGAAGTCCTGTGAGAGAGAGAGAGACACACACACACACGTTGCCCCCCTCACAACGCACAGGAGGGGGAGAGGAGAGGCGCCGCCGCACGCATCGAGAGAAGGGCGCGCACGGGCTGGCATCGTGTCGACTCTCCGTAGTGTTGATGCCAGCCCGTAGCGGGGAGGGCAGCTCTGTGTCCACATTCCATCCCCCCGCGCCACCGTCTCTCATCTTTTGGCCGTTCTCTCTCATGTCGCTCTCTCGGCTTGCACTCCGCGTTCTTCGCTCTTCACCTCCGCGTGCGCAGTGTGCACCCCTCCCACTGTCAAGGGCGAAGAAGGGAGGAGGCGCGAGTCGGTTTGCGAGTGAGAGCGCGCGGAACGGTGGGAAGAGTGAGAGGAGGCGGCGAAGCCTCACCGCACGCTGTCTCCTGCACCTCCGTGTGTACGTGCCGCCCGCCCTCCCCTTCCTTCCTCTTCCCATCATCTTGGGGGGCAGGGCGGCGGAGATGTGCGGCTTGGCGGCTCCGTCAACCCTTTGTCTCTCTCTCTCTCTCTGGGATGGGTGCGTTGTGTCTCTCACAGGTGGATCGACTCGGTGTTGGGAGAAGACGTAGTGTGTCCGTCATTCTCATTCGAGTCCGCCGCTCTCTGTCGTCCACTACGCTGCCGTCTTCTTTCTTTTTTTTTCTTTTCTTTTTTCCTCTTCTTCTCTTCACTTCTATTTTCTGTCTGAACTCTGTCGTGTGTGTGACTCGAGAGAGTGGAAGAGAACCGTGTTGTACCTCTCGCCATTCATCTCCCTCTCTCTCTCTGTCTCTCTCTTTCTGCCATCTGTGAGTGTGCGTCAAGTGTGAAGGGGAAGGCGAGCACGAGCGAGTGCACGTCATGACGCCGGGGGGGGGGAGGGCTCTGACCACGCCGCAGCAGGAACTGCCATCTGCGATACTCGTGCTGGCTGTGGCACTCAGGCTCCACTGCTGACACAAAACACACACACACACATACACACGTGTTTGTGTGCCTGTGTGTTCACCTGACCTGTCGCCTTTACCGGCCCCCGTCCCCCACCCTCTCTCCCCCCTCCCTCCCTGAGTCTTCTGTCCCTGCTCCTCCGTCTCTCTCCCTCTCCCCTCTTTCTTCACCTCTGTGTTGCAGTGTTGACTACTGTGTGTACACAGACGCGGCAAGCGAGAGAGAGAGAGGGAGAGACGGTCTGTCTGCGAGTTTGAGAGAGAGAGGTGAGCGAAGGAACGAAGGAGGGGAGGAGGGGAGGAGGAGGCACGCGGTGGAGGTCGAGGTGCGCTTGACCTCGTAAGGCATGTACATGCACATGCACACGGCATCACACACACACACAACAACAACCATCACGAAAAAAGAAAAAAAAAAAGGCAATGGGTCGGTGAAACTCATGTAAACGGTTGTGAGATGGTCTTTGAATTCTCAAGACCGGCGCTCTACTGCCTCTCCGCCACCACGCCAGCGATAGCTTGCGGCAGTGCATCGGCTGGAGCGCGCAGCTAACGTGGCCGGAGTGTGTTTCAGGAGCGGGGGGGGGGGGCTCTCTGCGTCTGCGACGATACTCCCACCTCGACCCCACTCCAGCCTTCGCGCGTCTCACCTCCCGCGTCGACTGCCAGCGACAGCCTCGAACACGCCGCCACAGCTCTGCCACAACGAACATCCGTACATCACACTTGCGCCAACTCTCACTTCCTCTCTCTACTGCATCTGCCGCGTTGCCGCACACCATTGGACAAAGACGTGAAGGCCGCACATCTCCATCTTTCTTCCTCTCCAGTTTCCTTACGCTCTGTCCCGCAACGCTGCATGTGTGGATGAGCGTGTCCGTGCTCAGCGACGCCCAACACGTAGAACGCAGCTGACACCGACATTTTCTGTGAGCGTTTTTCTCTTGTCTCCTCTGCCTCTCCATCCGCACAAAACGAACAACAACAACAACAAAAAAAAAAAATACAGCACACAAACGTCTGCTATCGTTTCTTCTTTCCCTCTTCTCTCTCTCTCCTCCTTCACCTCCTCTTTCCCCCGCTCGTGACGCGCATGTGCGACGACGCCGGTGCGTTGCTGCGCTTTTGTGAGCGCTGCATCGGAAAGCTGAACAAGTGCTACTGCGTGGCGCCGTACGACTGCGGCGCCGGCACGACGACGTTTCTCGTGGCGGCGGAGCAGGACGATCCGTGCTACCTCTTCGATGTCTACGGCACAGCGATGGAGAAGTTGTGGGACGCCCCTGGCGGTGTCATGAGCATGGTGCAGCTCCCTGACGGGGACGGTCGCCTGGTGCTGGCTACGCAGCAGTTCTACGGCCCCGATTGTTCAGAGAATGCGAAGCTCGTTCTGGCGAAGGCGCTGACCACGGCGCCAGACCCCGCCGACCCCACCGCGTGTGTGTGGCAGCGCTTCGTGGTGGCGGAGATGCCTTTTGTGCACCGCTTCGACGTGGTGCCGGGCCGCGGCGCGGGCGACACGCCGCGGTACATCATCGCCTGCACACTGAAGAAGAACCAGTGCGGGGCGGGGGACTGGTCGCAGCCCGGCCAAGTTCTCGCCGCGCGTCTGCCTGACGACTGCAACGATCTCCTCCCCGAGTCCTGGCCGGACGCCGCGGACGGCGCGCCGCCTCGGCGAGCGCTGTCGTGGCGCATCCTGAAGGACGGGTGCCTGAAGAACCACGGCTACTGCCGCCACCTCGACCCACAGACGGGCGAGGTGAACTGCATCATCGGCTGCGACGCCGGCATCTTCCTCTTCCGACCGCCCGCTGTGGACTGCGGGGCGGGGGAGGCGGCAGAGGACGAGTGGCAGATCACGCAGCTGACCTCCGACCCGGCCAGCGACGGCACGTTGGTCGACCTCGACGGCGATGGTGTGGAGGAGCTGGTGGTCATCTCGCCCTTCCACGGGGACACGCTGCTCGTCTACCACGCCGACAGCAACGGCGCCTACGAGTGCGTCTACCGCCACGCACAGCCGCTTCCGTTTCTGCACGCCATCTGGGGTGGCGAGCTGGGCGGACACTCGGTCGCCGTGCTCGGCCACCGCGCCGGCGAGCGCGATCTGCTGCTCCTCAGCCACTCGGCCGCAGCAGGCTATCACACCAACCTCATCGCACACGACTGCGGCCCAGCCAACGCCACGAAGATCGAGTACGAGGACACGGCGAGCGGCCGTACGTGCGAGTGCATCGTGAGCTGCAACCGTGAGACGGACACGGCCATGCTCTATGAGGTGATGACAGATGCGGTGCAGCAGTGACCCGCACCAGAGTGTGTGTGTGTGTGTGTGTGTGTCAGGGACCGCGCATTTGTCCTTTTTTTTTTTTTTGTGTGTGTGTGTGTGTGTGTCTGTGTGCTCCATCGAGCGCACCCCCACCTACCGCTGCCGGTACCGGTGTGTGGTCACCACCTCTGCGCTGGCCGTCTCCCTCCCCCCCCCCACCCCCTCGTTGTGGCATGGGAAGGAGGGCTGGGAAGATGGCGACCCTGAATAGTGAGACGGAGAGAGAGGCGGCGAGAGGTGAATCGAAAGCGAGGAGGATCACCCCACACACACAAACACACACACACACACACGCCTCTGCCACATCCGCCACCACCGCGCCGCACCGGTCTTGCTCTGTTGCCGTCCATCCACCTGTACTGCCTCTCTCTCTCTTTCTCACCGTCTCATGTGCATCGACACACACACACACTCACACACGCTCTCTCTCGTTGAATGGACTTGCCACAGAAAAAAAAAAAACGTTCTCTCTCTCCTCTCTCCTCTCTTTGTATCCTCTCCCACATCCTGTTCGAGCAAAGAAGAACAGGACCACCACCACCAGCACCACCACCACAACAACAACAACGTTCCGCCTCTCCCACACCCGTCTCGCCCCTCTTCGGCGCCTGCTGCCGTACAGCCGCCAGTGCCGTCGCTCGCCACTATCGTCACCATCTGCACCGGTACACACGCACACGCTGCAGCACCCGAGTACGCCGGCGGCCGCAATGGACAACGACGAGCGCTACAAGCTGCTCCGCAGCGTCGGGGAGGAGTGCATCCAGGAGAGTGAGCTACGCAACCTGATCGAAAAGAAGCCCAGCATCCGCTGCTACGACGGCTTCGAGCCCTCAGGCCGCATGCACATCGCGCAGGGCATCTTCAAGGCTGTGAACGTCAACAAGTGCACGGCGGCCGGCTGCGAGTTTGTCTTCTGGGTGGCTGACTGGTTCGCGCTCATGAACGACAAGGTGGGTGGCGAGCTCGAGAAGATCAACATCGTTGGCCGCTACCTCATCGAGGTCTGGAAGGCGGCCGGCATGAACATGGAGAAGGTTGTGTTCCTTTGGAGCAGCGAGGAGATCACGAGCCACGCGGACACGTACTGGCGCGTGGTGCTCGACATTGGGCGGCAGAACACGATCGCGCGCATCAAGAAGTGCTGCACGATCATGGGCAAGGTCGAAGGCACGCTGACGGCGGCGCAGGTGCTGTACCCGCTGATGCAGTGCTCCGACATCTTCTTCCTTAAGGCCGACATTTGCCAGCTCGGCCTCGACCAGCGCAAGGTGAACATGCTCGCCCGCGAGTACTGCGACCTCATTGGACGCAAGCTGAAGCCCGTCATCCTGTCGCACCACATGCTGGCCGGCCTCAAGCAGGGGCAGGCCAAGATGAGCAAGAGCGACCCGGACAGCGCCATCTTCATGGAGGACACCGAAGAGGATGTGACGCGGAAGATCCGCCAGGCCTACTGCCCACGCGTGCAGCAGTCCACGCACGCGGTGGCCGAGGACGGCGCGCCGGTCGCCGCGGATGACCGCAACCCGGTGCTGGACTACCTGCAGTGCGTCGTCTACGCCCGCATCGGTGCCGCCGCGACCATTGACGGAGTCACCTACGCCACCTACGACGACCTCGAGCAGGCGTTCCTCAGCGCGGCGATCAGCGAGGAGGCGCTCAAGTCGTGCCTGATCGACGAGGTGAATGCGCTGCTCGCGCCGGTGCGCCATCACTTCGCCTCCAACGCCGAGGCGCACGAGCTCCTGGAGGCCGTCAAGTCCTTCCGCAAGGGCGGCGAGGCGCCGCCGCTCGCCGAGGCGGTGCTGCCGCCCGCCCCCGAGACGCCGCACGCGTGCATGTGGCTGCCGGCGCTGCTGAAGATGCCGCTGGACATCGCGGAGGGCATGGCGCAGGCGGCCAGGGACTTCATCGCGGCCCACCCCGACGGCGCCGTGACGCTGGTGCTGCCGGACTGGTCGGCAGTGGCGAGTGACGAGATCACCGGCGCGGAGAAGGACATCGCGGCCGCGCTCCAGGTGAACTCCGCCCTGCTCCGCGCCTACGGGCTGCCCGAGTCGGTCAAGATCGTGGCAGAGAACGACATCATCCTCGCCAACCGCACCGACTTCTGGGTGGGCGTGATCGGGGTGGGTCGCAAGAACCTGCTGAACCACATCGAGGAACTCTACGGCGGCGAGCTGCGCAACGCGGGTCAGGTGATTGCGGCGCTGATGCGTGTGGCGACGGCGCTTCTGCTCTCCGTCTCGCACGTCATCTCCACCTCGCTGGATGGTCGGGTGAACACGCTTGCGCGCGAGTACACGAAGGAGCGCATCGAGTGCCTGCAGGCGGCGGAGGGCGGCGTGCCGGCGCTGCACCGGCCCGACGCCGCCCCGGCGGTGCTCGGCGCGGACGACGTGCTCTACCTGGACGACACCGACATGGACATCCGGCGCAAGATCAAGAAGGCCTACTCGGCGCCGAACGAGGCGGCGAACCCCGTCATCTCCATCGCACAGCATCTCGTGGCACGCCAGGGCTCTCTCCGCATCGAGCGCGGCGAGGCGAACGGCGGTGATGTGACCTACACCACCTCCGAGGCCCTCGCCGCAGACGGCGGCAGCGGCGCCCTTCACCCCGCCGACCTCAAGACGGCCGTGACGCAGACACTGCTGGAGCGCTCCGCCGCCGCCCGTGCGCTGCTCAACGGGGAGCTGAAGAAGAACATCACCGTCTTGCGCAATGCTGAAAAGAAGATGGCAAAGAAGAAGTAGCGAAGCAGTCCACACACACGCAAAAAAAAAAAAAAAAGCCCCTCACGCACACACACACATGTGTGTACACACCGGCGCGGCGGGTGCCCATTTTTTTCTTTTTTTTTCTTCATGTTTTGCCGTCTCCACTGGGGAATGCACAGGCGGAGGACGATGGAGGCGGGCCCTACACACACACACACACAGACACACACACGCAGACAGACGCATCCACCTCCCCACCCCCCCCCCCTGACCCGCCGTCCTAACTCAGCGCGGCTTCGTCGATGCTGTGGCTGGTTACGTACGTAGCGAAGTGAAGTAAGCTGGAGTCCAGCATTGCCCGCCAGCACACAAACACATGCATACACCCATAGATACACGTTCATGGACGACGCACCGCCATCGAAGCGGAAGAGACTCCGCAGCGAGCGTGCGTGGCGGTATCCTTTCCGAGAGAAGATCTTCAGATGAACGTTGACCGCGACACCCCGCCCACCTTCCGTCTGCTGTGTCTCCCTCTCCCTCTGCTCTGGAGCTGGAAGCGTGCCGGAGGATGCTGCGACACCCGCACGGTCTCTGACTCGCTCCACGCCGCTCTTGCTCCCCCCAAAACACACAAACACACACACACCCACATACGTGCACGCGCAGTCTCTTCTCCTTTCCCCTTCCCCCTCTGCTGCTGCGCGCGCCACGTTACGCGGTGGTCGCTGCACCTTCTTCGACCTCACCCCCCCCCCCGTCTCACCGTCTACACACGAGCGACGAGAGGAGCACAGCCGCCGACACACACGTGTCTGTGTTGGAGGCAGAGGAGGAAGAAGAAGAGGTGGAACAGACGTGGCGGCGTCATGTCGGCTCTGCAACTCCGCCGCCCGAACAGCGCGACGACTGTTGCGGAGGTTCTGCGCTCCTCCACGGCAGACCGGCGCTGCGGTGCACGGCGGCTGCGCAGCGCCGGTGCAGCGCGGTCCGCCCCCGCGACCGTGACCCCAGCGCCCCCGCCGCCGCTCATGACGCCTCCCACGCCGCCGTCCCCGCACCTCACGGCAGGTGGACGCCGCCGTGGCCGTGGACACCACCCGGCCAGCAGCGCGAGAACACGCCGACCTGTCGACGAGGCGCTCTTCTGCGCGCATCGGATGGAGAGCGAGGACGACGTGCTGCGGCAGCTTCGTGCGTGCGGCCCGGTGGAGCTCATGGAGAGCTTTCAGGTGCTGTGCAGCAGTCTGAGTCTGCACAACGTGCGCCTCGCCGAGTTCACCTTCCTGTGCGCCGCCGTGGTGCAGTGCCCGGTGCAGCCCCGTGACTGCGAAGTCGTGTTCGCGTTCCTGCGCGCCGAGCGCACCTCCGGCGGCGGCATCAGCGTGGCGCAGCTCCTCCCCCGACTGCGCACGCTGTTCGAGCCGATGGAGGTGCTGTGTGCGCTGCAGCTGAAGTGCTTGCTGGAGACGCACCGTCTCGACCAGTGCCACGTGTCGCTGGTCGAGTTGGAGAGCGCCGTGGCCGGGCTGCGCTCCCTCCTCCGCGGCAGCCCGCTCGATGGCGCCGTCGCGACGCAGTGGTCGCAGCTGTTGGAGGAGCTGCAGCGCCTGCAGGTGCTCTACGCCGTCCCTGTGCCGACGGTGCGGCTACTGGTGCGCCGCTCCGCGCGCGCGTTGCGGTCCGCCGTGCGTGCGCTTGGGTGGGACGGCAAGGTGCGCAAGCGGCTGATGCGGGAGGGCGACGACGACAGCACCGACCCCACGGCGCGCGGTCCGGTCCGCGCCTTCGACGCAAGTCGCCTCGCCGCGTACACACAAGACGACGAGACGTCGCACCACGCCGGTGCACCAGACCACAGCAGCGCTCTGTTGTCTGCCGTGACGGCGGCGTATCGGCACCGCCTGGATGCGCGAGTCAAGCCGCCGGTCGCCGCCGACGCCGTTGGCGCCGCCCTGTGGGCCACAGTGCGGACAGCGAGCCGCGTCTCGGCGTGGCGGTCGCCCAAGTCAGCAGCAGACCCGACACACCCCCGCTTCACCGCGGACCTCTACGCGGTCGTGCCTGCCTCGCCGTCCCGTGCGGCCGCCAGACTTGCCGCGTGATGCTGAGCGCGTGCATCCTCTCTAGAGACTTCGAAAGAGCGAAGCAGGACGGAGAGGGCAACCCTCTCTCCCTCTCCTTCTTTCGCACTGTCTCTGTCATGTACCATATCCCCCGCCGAGGTGGTGGCGGGGGCTGAGTGATCTCTCTGACTGCTTCGCGACGTTTGGTGTGTGCATGTTCATCGCCTACATTCCTCCTTCGTCTCGTCCCCTCACCCGTGCGTGCACACACACACACACATGTTCTCTGTTTCTCTGCGCCAACTCTGCTCACCTTCTCACTCTCTTTCCCCCTCCCCCCCCCCTTCACCTCTCACACCGCTGTCTCTTCGTGTGGCTGAACACACACGTGCTAGGGTGTCACCGACACTGTGCCCTCTCAGCCACCGTAGGTCAGTGCTTCTCCTCCATTCTCCTTCTTTTCTACCTCGTGTACAGCCCCACCTCTCACTCTCATCCCCCCCCCCCCTCCCTCACACCTCATCCCTGCATCGCGCATCGCGTGTGCGACGGGGGCGAGCTATGCGTGTCCCGCTGCTGTGTGCGCTGCTGGCGGCGCTGCTGGTGGTGCTGCCGAGTCACGGACTGCGAGTGAAGCCGACGATCGTGGCTCTCACCTTCGACGTGGGCAAGGAGGAGGTGTGTCTCTACTCCAGCGGCAAGGACTTCTACGAGGGCGTCACGATGCACTACCACGTCATGGAGGGCGACAACGACTTCGATGTCTTCATCCGTGACGTGGACGGACACGTGATCTACGCCTCCTACGCCGGCGAGCACGGCGCCGAGGACCGCGTGTACTTCACCACACATGCCAGGAAGGAGCATGCCTACTGCATCGACAACAGCGACTACTCGGGAGAGCCGAAGATGATCAAGATGGAGGTCGGGCTGACCTCGCTGAAACGCTGGAAGAACCGCATAGACCCGCTGCGCAAGCTCATGACCCGCACGGACGGCTTCGTGATGGGCATGCACGACGATCAGATTCTGCTTAGGATGAAGGAGCAGGGTGTCCGAGAGTGGGTGGAGAAGATCTTCACGATGTTGAAGGTGCGGCTCGTGACAGAGGCGACCGTCGTGGCGGTCATCGCGCTGCTCAACGCCGTCATCGTCACATACCTCTTCCGCCGCGCATCGCCGCGGTAGTGTCGTGACGGTGGCGTCCCTCGCCGTCAGCCGCGTCTCGCCTTGCCTTCACGCACGCGCACGCGGACACGCACACCGTTGATGTTCAGATTACTCGATCTCGCCTTGCCAAGGACAAGGACGCACACATTCTGTTTACCACCACCACCGCCACCATTGCTGCCAGAACAACAAACAAGTGTGTCTGAGGGACGGTGGCCACTCACGCCACCGCGTCCACCCACCATCCGCGTCCACCCGCCCCTCTTGTCGCCTCGCTCTCCACTCGCACACTCCCTCACCCACTCCCTCTCTGGTACGTGTCGATCTATCTCTGTGTCTGTGTGTGTCGCTCACCCACAGCAGGAAATTTGAACTGCCACACCGCAACTCACTCCGCTCCTCCGCCGACTCCGCCGCGCAAAAAAAAAAAAAACAAAAAAAAAAGGAAAACGCACACGTAGAAAAGAAGAGAAAAAAACTCAACAAGAACAAAAATAGCGCGCACTTTTTTTTTTTTTACGCATTCATCGCACACGAGACACACACACACACACACACACGGACAACAACAAATACGATAGCGAAGATGTTCCGTCGAGTGGCTCTCCCGGTGGGCACAGGCGCCGCCCTCAGTGCGTTCAGCATGGCGGCTCGCACAGCGTACCACAAGCCCACCACGCACGACTGGTCGCACATCCTACCGCAGCAGATGACGGCCGACGCCCGCGCCGCCCTGCAGGCACAGAGTCACCGCACCGTCTCTGCCGTCGTCCCTGGTGAGATGTTCATGCGCCACTGGATCGTGGCGGAGCAGTCGACGGTCTCCGTTGTGAATCGCGTCCTCTCTGGAATGATCGCGGTCTTCACGATGATTTGGGCTGCCGGGTACGCCACGCTGGGCTACAACGGCCACAACTCCGCGCACGTGGCGGGGTGGATGTTCATCGCGTACTGGCTCGTGCTGCACACACATATGATGTGGCTCGCCCCCACGATGCTCGGGCTCGCCATCCTGGAGCTCCTCCTCAACTAAGGAGTGAGCTACGGAAGGAAGCGCTTCCCCGCCTCCGTCCCTCCGGCCCGCCCGCGTTCAAGTTGGTGCGCCGCCGCATCTCTGCCATGCCACGTACCGCAGACGGCGACACGTGCGCGTGATGAGAACATCCCCTGTCTCTCTCTCTCTTTATGAAGTGAGCGAGCGGGGAGGGGGGGGGGGAAACTGTAGTTGTGGCAACTGTAGGACGCCGCCGCCCTTCCTCGCTCTCTTAGTGACACACACACACACACACGTGCCCTCTGCGTGTGTGTCAGGGCGAGCATGGTGCGCTCACGTCCATCGGTCTGCCGTTCTGTCTGTCTGTGTCTCTTGTAGCTTGCATGACTGCCCCACTCCCCCCCCCCACTCCCACACACAAACACACACAATATCACTTCCGCACTTTTTTTTCTTAGTCAATTATGAACGACCACGTCTGTTGTCTCCCCACACACCCCCATCCCCACCCCTCTCTCTCTCTTCTTCACCTCCGACTCGACACCGCCGCACCACAGTTGCCGTGTGAAGTTACTGAAGTGCAGGTCGAAGTGCGCCACATCCCCGCAGAGGAACACACCAAGAACACACTGACAGACACACAAAGATAATCAGTCATGTATGTATGTGTAGAAGTTGCGCACCTGGGCGGCGGCGGCGTATCTGACACGCGTGACCCCCGTCTCTCTCCTTCATCACCACCGCGTGACGCGTCCCCCTCATCGCCTCCACTCCCTCCACTCTCTATCTCTCTCACGTCCCTCCACCTACTCCGTCCAGTCCACCGACTCGTCGCGGTTGTTGTTGTTGGTTTTTTTTTTTTTCTGGGAGAGAGACGGCGTCAACGACGGCGTCTGTCGGGGTCCCACTGCACTCTGGCGCGCCGGTCGTGAGTCTCTTCATATTTGTGTTTCTCGTTGTGCGACCTCTCTCTCTCTCCCCACTGCCTCGGCGGAGTGGAACGCACAGATTCACAACACCACCAACCACCACCCCTGCCAACCCCGCCACACGTACACCTGTACAACAGACGCTAAGGGGGGGGGGACAGAGGGGCGCGGTCCCTTCGCTGGCACTCGTTGCCACCTCAGTCACCTCTCGATCCTCTCCTCTGCCTTCTCGCAATGGACAAGTACACAAAAGTCAAAACAATCGGCAAGGGGAACATGGGCACCTGCACCCTTGCCCGCAACAATGAGGACGGCAAGTACTACGTCATCAAGCAGGTCGACCTCACGCGGATGAGCAAGAAGGATCGCCAGCAGAGCCTGAACGAGGCGCGCGTGCTGAGCTCGCTGCGGCACCCGAACATCATCAACTACGTGGACAGCTTTCTCGCCCGCAAGTCCGACAACCTCTGCATCGTCATGGAGTACGCGGAGAGCGGCGACGTCAGCAGCCGCCTCAAGAAGAACTACGGCGTGAATGTGCCCGAGAAGCAGGTGCTGGACTGGCTCATACAGCTTGTGTTGAGCCTGAACTACGTGCATGAGCGCAAGATCCTCCACCGCGATGTGAAGACGCAGAACATCTTCCTCACCAACGAGAACCTCATCAAACTCGGCGACTTCGGCATCGCCCGCACGCTGGCGAACACGTACGACCAGGCGAAGACGTTCGTGGGCACGCCCTACTACCTCTCCCCCGAGCTGATCCTCGAGCGGCCATACGACCACCGCAGTGATGTCTGGGCGCTCGGCGTCGTCCTCTACGAGTTGCTGACCCTCACGCACCCCTTCAACGCCAAGGACATGAAGGGACTCCTGCAACGCATCCTCGCCGTCCAGTACGACCCCATCCCCGCCCTCTACAGCGCCGGCATGCGCGACATCGTAGCCCGGATGCTGGTGCGCGAACCGGCGCAGCGCATCGAGCTATCGGACATCCTCCAGCTGCCTCTAGTACGCGATCGCCTGCAGCAGTGGCTGCGGGAGCCGGACGCGATGCCGCACCACTACGTACGCTCGCTCTGCAAGCACCGCCTGCTGCCGCTCTTCGTCGACGGCGCGGTAGGCGTCCCGTCGCCCCGGTCTGCCGCGAGGGCCGCCGCTGCCGTCGCACACGAGGAGTTTCACAACTCATCGGACGCGACGGCCGGTCACACCGATCCACACGTGTGCGCTCGCGATGGTGGCGTCTCGAGCGGGTGCTACGCAGCACCGTCGACAGCGGCGGCGGCGGCGGCGGCGCGCGCGGCGGGTGCCGTGCACGTGTCGAGTGCTGACACGCGCCCTCCAGACCAGGGGCGACCCGCTGTGCCGCCGCTGAAGCCCTACACGAACCTCCCGCAGCTCACGGTAGCGTCACCGCAGCAGTACGCGTCGCAGCTGCCGCCGATGCACCCCCGCGTGCAGAGTCACGGCCAGGCGGCGGGGCCGTCGCCGACGTTCAGCTCCCCCTTCAGCACCCCGAGCACCGCGCGGTCCGCAGCGCTGCCACCCTACCGACAGCAAGGCGACCCCGGACGCCGATCCTCGCCAGCACCGCTGCCGGTGCAGCCGCGGGCGACGGTACGTGCGAAGGTCACCGCGCGATCGTACGCGCGTCCTTATGTAGCCCAGTCCCACCAGTCGCCGTCCCCGTACCTCGGCGACGGCGTTGGCGGGTCCCCGTCGCCGCCGGGCTACCTCCTCCTCGCCAACCCACGCAAGAGCCAGGCGGAGCAGCGGCGGCCGCAGCAGCAGCAGCAGCAGCAGCAGCAGCAACAACATAGCAGCCGCCCCTCGGGCCCTTATCTGAACCCGCTTTACCGCGTCCCTCGTCAGTCGCAGGTGGGGTACCGACAGCTGGCGCCGCCGCCTCCCGCGACATCCGACATCAAGGCGATGCTTCACCGCGCCGCTGCCGAGCGCGCGCGGCGCAGGCAAGAGTTTGCGTGACGTGGTACCTTCGGCACACACACACACACACACACACTCAGCCATCAGGACACGGAACCGGAGACCTGTGGAGTACGCATACAAACGCAAAAAAAAAAAAAAATGTCCAGGCGAGCAACCGCGCATGCTTGTCTGCGAGTGCATCGTCATTGTTGCCTTCTCTTTCCTCACCTCCGCGCCACGACATCGCCACCAAAGTACACGGCGGTGGTGGTGGTGAGGTGTGGCCGGAACGCTGCTGCGTATGTCGTGTACACGTGTTGTCTGCTCTATTTACCTCTTGAGAGAGGAACCCGCCAGCACGTGCGTGTGTGCGTGTGTGTATCTCTGTATGTGAGGAGTGGGTGGGGAGGGAGTCGGGTAGGCCACGAGGGTCCCGTCGAGCTCTTCCTCCCCTTCACCTCAATGTCAGACGAGCAGGGAGCCTCCCCCCGTGTGTGTCGTGTCCTCCTTCCCCTCCCCCCTCCCCTCTCCCCTCTCCCCCGTTCTCGACAGCATGTAATCTCTCCCATCCTGTCCTCTTACTTCTCGGGGCCGGTGTTCTGGTGTGTGTGTTTGTGTGTGTGTATTTGTGTGTTTTTGTGTGTGTGTGTGTGACTTCTCTATCTGATGTCCCGCCTCTGTGGGTATGATCCCTCCCTTCTCTCTCCTTTTCTTCGTCTCTCTCTCTCTCTGTACCACGATGCACATATCTCGGAGACACGCGACATCACATCACTGATGCGTCCCTCTCCTCTCCCCCTCCTCCCTCTTCCCTCCCCCCCCCCCGTGTGTGTGTGTGTGTGTGTCTCTGCTTCCCCCGCTCTGGTTTGCGTTTCATCACGTTATGGAATCCAATGGCAGTCTCTTTTTTTTTTTTTTTTTGATCAATGTGTGTGTGTGTTTCTGTGTGTGTATGGACGGCGTTCTTGTACAGTAGCTGAGAGCAGCACGTGTAAAAAAAAATGAGGCTGCGACACACACACACACATCCTCACGAGTACTGATCGATGTGTGTGTGTGCCCCCTCTTCCCTGGCGCTGGGCTCGCCCCCCTCCTTTTCTTTTGTATGTTGCCTCATGGTGCCTCTGCTTTCTCTTCTTTTTTTTTTTTCTTCTGCTGCTTACGTGTGTCACGCTAGCGCTCCATTCAACGTGGATACGTTGCGTTGAACGTCGCCGCCCTCGGAGTGCAGGGATGAAGGAAGACCACTTCGCCTCAGTTGCTCCCCCTCTCCCCCTCCACCTCTCCAGCTCGACGTGGTCTGCTGTGCTCCTCTCCCGTGCAAACCAGCGTGTGTTTGCATTTCTCTCTCTTTCTCTTGTTGCGTGTCTATTTGCACTTGCTTGACTTTACACACACACACACTGCTCACTGGGAGCTACGAGTGCGAGCGCCGGTCGTGTCAACTGTGCCGCCGTGCGAATCGCTGCGAGGAGGAACTGCACGTCCTCATCGCCCCTCGCCACAGCTCTCGCAGGGGAGGGCGGCGCACTCCCGTCGAGACCATCCGATGTCGTGCAGCTCATGTCTCGGTCACACCACCACCACCACGGACCGTCTCTCTCTCCTTCATACACATCACTCTCTCTCTCTCGCCTCTCCTCTTCTTCGCCACGCAGTATCTGACGAGGGAGCCGTCGGCGCCACCCGGCACACATCCGCGTCTCCAGGACCCGCAGCACGCGCCCTCCCTCCCGCCTGCCCGCCGTAGTTCGCGTCGCCGCGGTGTGCACTGTCGAGGGGGTCGCGTCGTCTGGCGGTGTTCGGCGCGGCGAAGAGAAGCGCGCGTGTCTCTGCGTGCCCGGCACCCGCGTGGGCCAGATGGACGGTGTCGGCTGGGGTGATGGGGAGGAGGAGCTCACGCACTACCTCCGCGAGGAGCCGCCGCGGGTGACGGCGCTCCCCGTGAGTGTGCGCTACCGCTCCTTCGCCCCACCGTCGCAGGACACGCGCGTGCGGGCCGGCCGCTCCGCCCACGACTGCTACCCCCACCGCCGCCGCCGCCTCGACACCGTCGTCGAGGCGGAGCTGACCGCCTACGGCACGCCGGTGGTGCAGCCGCTGCAGTGCGTGCTGACCGACTCCTTCATGATTGCGCAGCGGCAGCAGGCCACCTACCAGTGGCTCGCACAGCGGCACACGGCTGACGAGATACTGCATCGCTTCGCCGTGGATCGGAAGCTGAACGCCGTGCCCTGCCTCGCCGCGGTGAACCGCGCGCTGAGCGTGCTCGGGCGCGACGGTGGCGCGGACGCCGTCCTCGATGTGCTGGAGGACGTCCTACTGGACACCGCCATCGTGCCGCTCAGCACGCTGCTCGGCGCCATCACAGCCCTGCCCAACCACCCCGTGCGTGCCGCCCGCGTCGCGCTCACGTTCAAGGACTCCCTGGGACCGCAGACGGTACCGTCGAGCGTGTGGGGCAACCTTGGCGCCGCCCTCGCCCACGCGTCGCTGCAGATGCCGAAGCCGCTGGAGGACCACTTCATGGACCTCTTCGAGCGCGTTCTCGCCATGGTGAGCGCGTCGACCGGCCGGCTGAGCGAGGCCCTCGTCATCGCCTTCGGCCGCTGCCTGCTCTCCAGCAGCAAGCCCTGCGCGGCGGCGATGCGGCTGGTGCGCGAGGAGCTGCTCAGCGGCCGGAGCAGAGACGGCTACACCGGTGCGCCGCTGCACCTCGGCGCCTTCCTGAGTGACCTCCTCGTGGAGCTCTGCCGCGAGGAGGAGCGGCACGGCCCAACGCGGCGCACAGGCGGCGACGCAGATGCGCTGACGTTCGTGTGCGACGTGATCAAGTACGCCTACGCCGTGCGCGTTCAGCTGGCGCCAAAGGTCTTCGACGAAGTCCTCGCCATGTGCGAGCGGCTCCACGAGTACTACCGCATGAGCATCCTGTTTGTGTCCATGTGCGTCCTGTCCACGCCGTCGCTGCTCTCTGTCCTACGCGTGCTCGAGGTGGTGGTGCAGATCCCAGAGCTGCGGCCGCCTCTGCAGCGCATGCTGCCCAGTAGCTGCGCCGGCTTCTTTCTGTGGTGCCTGCAGCGCTTCCCCGGCCTCTATCAGTCTCCGACGAAGTCACCCGAGCAGCTAGCCGCCGCTCGGCGAGTCGGCGCACTGCTCGGCCACCTCGCGGCGGAGGAGGACAGTGCAGCAACACTGCCGCCGCTGCTGCAGTTCTGCACGCGAGAGGCCGGCCACGACTCCGCCCTCACCGCCAGCGCCGTGGCAGCAGCGGCGCGCCGCTGTCGCGAGCTGCGCGGCACCACTGGCAAGAGCGTCCTCACCGCCGCCCAGCCCCGGCACACAGCCATCCTTGCTGCCGTGTTGGGGGCACCTCCGAGCTCGGGCGGCCCGACAGCAGGCGCAGCAGCAGCAGCGTCACCCACGACGGTGGAAACGGAGCTGCGCCGCCTCCTGTCCTCCGAGTCGGTGTACTGCACAGTGCTGAGCGCTGCCGCCTTGGCCACCCTTGCGTCTCGCCCCGCAGCTGAGCAGGCATTTGTGCGCATGATGGAGTCGTACCAGCGCAAGTGCGGCGCCGTCGCCCTCCTCCCCTTCGAGTCCGTCTGCGTCTCCTTCGGGCTACCGGACACTGCCGTGGCGATGCTGCGCACGTGGCATCGCACGTACAGCTGGCTCGCCGTACTGCCTCTCAGCCTCTCGCTGCAGCTCGACGGTGTGAGCGGCGCCGAGGTGTGCTGCGCCGCCTTCGTCGCAGCTCGGCGGCTGCACAGCAAAGTAATGTTCATCTGCGGCAGCGAGGCGGAGGTGGCGACGGCGCAGGAGTGGAAGGTCGAGCCGACGATCGTGATGGAGGCGCTGGTCCGGCGTCTTTCCAGTCAGTAGTGCTCGTCGCCGTGAGTGTGTGTGTGTTTGTGTCTCGCTCAGTCTCTCTCTCTCTCGCTGTGTGGTGAACACGTCTGTCATTGTGAGACGACGCACGCTGCACGGCACGCTCTCTCTCTCTCGATGGGAGGGAAAGGAAAACAAAAGAAGTGGAAGTATGTGTGTGTGTATGTGTCTGGATGATGCCGCTGCCAGTCAATGACGGCCCCTCCTCCATCCTCTCTCTTCTCTCCTCTCTTTCTCTCTTCCCCATCCACACCCACGCACGCACACCCATCGGAAGTGGTACCGTGCACGTCACGATAACCCTCCCCCTCACACACACAGACAGCTGAGCGCACCTTCCGTCTCTCGCTCTGTCCCCCTATACACACACACACACACGCAGACAGACACATACACATACACATACACCGCCGTCCAGTCGAGGGCAGTGGAGCGAAGGAGCGGTGGGGGACTGGACGGGGGGTGGTGGGCTCGTCCACATGGCGTCGCCGGGAGCCGCCGGGGCGGAGAAGCGGCCGAAGCCGCTGCACACGTACCCGACAGATGTGCAGCCCAGCAGCACGATCTTCGCGCACAGCGGCTTCGACAGCCGCCGCTTCAACGCCGTCGCCTACCTCGGCGGGAACACCGTCCTCACCAGCGGGGGTAAGTTCGTGCTCTTCCTCCACATCGACTCCGGCGTGGTGGAGTCGCAGGACGGGCCGCGGGATGGCGCGGTCGGCGCGGTCGCCGTGCACCCCGACGGGCGGTCCTACGTGGTGGGGGAGCGCTGCCCCGCCAACCCGCTGGTGCGCGCGTACAGTTGGCCCTCACGCGCTCCGTCGCAAACGCTCGCCGGTGGTGCGGAGGTGGGCTACAGCGCCCTCGCCTTCAACGCCGATGGCAGCCGCCTCGCCTCCGTCGCGAGCGCGCCGGACTACACACTTGCCATCTGGGACTGGAAGATGGCGTCGCTGCTCCTGCGCAGCAAGTGCTTCAACTCGGACGTCTACAGCGTCGCCTTCAGCCGCTTCGACGACGCGCTGCTCGTGACGGGTGGCGCCGGGCACATCAAGTTCTGGACGATGGCCGACACCTTCACGGGCAAGAAGCTGCAAGGCGCTCTGGGCAAGTTTGGCCGCCACGAGATCGCCGACGTCGTGGCCTTCACGGTGCTGGCGGACGGCAAGGTGCTCTCCGGCTCTGACTGTGGCGACCTGCTGCTGTGGGAGGGCGACCTCATCGCCTGCACCTTCGCCCGCGGCTTCACGGTGGACGAGGCGGGGGCGAACGGAGTCGGGCAGGCGCCGCACAGCATCCAGCCATGCCACGACGGCGCCATCCACGTCGTCTCGCAGCAGGGCCGCTACGTCGTCACCGCCGGCGAGGACGGGTACATGCGCTACTGGGACCTCCACGAGCTGGAGGTGGCGGAGGGCACCGGACTGCCGCCGCACTACGCGCCACGCTGCGTCCACGAGGTGTGTGTGTCGCCGACCTTCCGCATCCGCTCCGCCACGCTCGACGGCGAGCACCAGCAGTGGATCCTCGTGGACGAGTTCGGCGCCGTCGCCACCCTGCCCTACCCCCTGCACAGCGGCGAGCTGGACACGGCGGAGCAGGTAGCGCAGGTGCGGCTGCAGCTGAACGGTGTCCCGCTCACGTGTGCCGCCGTGTCGCCGTTCGAGCACGTCGCACTCACCGGCGGCGTCGACGGCGTTGTGCGCTGCGTCGACTACGTGCGCTGCGCCGAGCGCTGCCGCGTCGAGTGGCCGCGCGGCCCGAAGAACGTGCCCGTGCCGGTGGCAGACCTGAAGGTGCTTACACCGCGCTCCACGGGGCAGCGCCTGCTCGTGGTGGTTGGCTTCGCGGACGGCGTTGTGCGGCTGCTCGAGGTCGGCGATGGCAGCAGCGTGATCCACGTGCTGGGCCAGTGGAAGGCGCACGCGGACGGACTGTGCGCGCTGGCGGTGAACGAGGAGGCGACGCAGGTGGCGAGTGTGTCGCCCAGCGGTCATGTGTTTTTCTTTGCCGTGGCGGCGGCGGCGGCGCCGCCGTGCACCCTCGCGCCGGTCGGCTACTGCGTCTGTCCCTTGCCGAACCCGACGTGCGCGGAGTGGGATGAGCGTGCCGGCGACGGACGCGGCGGCTGCCTGCTCGGCTTCGAGGGCGGCGAGCTCCTCTCCATCCACGCCCCCGCGCCGGACGCCGTGAACCACGAGGAGGGGTATGAGTTCCCCTGCAGCTACGATCTCGTGGCGATCCGGCAGCGGCAGCTGCCGCCGCCCAAGACAGCCGCCGAGGAGCTCGAGATGGACGACGCCACCATCACCTCGCTGCAGGAGGAGGACGTGGGGCCGTGGCCTGTCGCCTTCGTAGTTGAGCTGCCCAGCCACGGGATCGTCGTCGGCATGGCGAAGGAGGAACTCGCGTACATCTACAACGGCACCATCCGCTACGCCGGCAAGCTCGAGCTGCCGCCGCTGCCCCCCACCGGCGTGGAGCCGCCGAACTACGTGGAGGACCCGGCGCTGAACGTGTGCTACCGCGACTGCATCCCCCGCCGCGCCTTCGTGAGTCCCAACGGCGCGCTCATCGTCTGCGCCGACCGCAACCGGCTGCTGCTGCGCGAGGCCGCCAACCGGGCGCAGCTCACTCTTCTCGGCCCCGCGCACGACAGCACCAGCGGCGCCGTCGCCGGTGCGTTCCTCTCCTACGACGGCAGTACTGTGGTGTCCGTTGGCACAGACGGCCTCATCGTCGCGCAGCGCCGCGATGGGTGCCCCCCGCCGCGTAAACCAGCGTCGCCGCCCGTCGCCGCAGCAGCACCAGCACCAGCAGCAGCGGCGGCAGCGGCAGCAGCACCAGCACCAGCACCAGCAGCAGCACCAGCGGCGGCAGCAGTACCAGCAGCAGCGGCGACGGCAGCGGCCGCGGTGGCCGAGGCACCGGCCCTCTCGGTGCAGGAGCAGAAGGAGGCGGACGACGCGGCGCAGGCGTCCGCCGCGAGGGAAGTGAATCTGAAGCGCTTCCTGACGAAGTTGGAGAAGGTGCGGGACGCCTACGAGGAGCTCGTGCGGCGCAACGAGCAGCTCCCAGAGGGTCAGCGGCTGGACAAGGCGGAGATGCTGCTGGACGCGTCGCTGCAGGAGGACCTGGACGCCGAGAAGCAGCGGCGGGTGCGCGAGGCGGAGAAGGAGTTCGTCCTCGCCGCGGCCCGCGAGGACGTCAAGACCGCCAAGCTCAAGAACCGCTTCATCGACAACCTCCTGTGCGATCGATTCACGCTGTCCGCCATCGACGCTGGCTTCTCCGTCTCCTCCATGCGCCTCTTCAACCCCAGCGGGTCCATCGCCCGGCTGAGCGTCGCGGCGCGGCAGCTCGCCGAGTCGGACGGCGACTCGGACACGGAGAAGAATGAGGAGGAGGAGGACAGGAGCGGCGAGCACGGCGGCGAGCACGGCGCGGAGTCCGTCACGACCGGTGCCGGCGCCAGTGCCGCCGGCGGCGGCGCGGTGGCAGGGCAGGACGCAGTCGGCACGGCGGCAACGAGCACCGCCGCGGCGCGGCAGCGTCCCGCCGACTTGGCCGGCGCCGCCACGATCGGCGCGTCGGTGAAGCAGCAGCTCGACAAGATGGACGTCCGCCGCCGCGACCGACTGGAGCGGCGCGAGGGGTACGAGCGGCTGCTGGAGCGCAAGCCGGACCCCGCCATCGACGACGCGGCGCTGAGGGTGCAGGTCGCGCTGGACACCAAGAACCGTGGCGACTGCACCTTCCGCACCGACGCGGGGTACCGCTGCGACTACCTGTACCGCCCCACCGCTGCGGCGAAGCTGCAGCGAATGATCCACCTGATGGAGGACGTCGTGGCCATGAAGACCGCCTTCAACGCGGCGCTGCTGTCGCTGCGCGAGGACAAGCGCGCCGCCCTCGCGCGTCTGAACGCGCTGCAGCGGGACTACGGGAAGGTGAAGCACAAACTGGGGCTGTGCGCCTCGCCGGAGGTGCCGACCTTGAGCCTCACCGTGGAGGAGGAGCTCGAGACGCTTTACGCGATGGACCGCGACAAGCTCGACGCGTACAGCAAGCAGAAGGCGGAGGAGCGCGCCCGGGAGGAGGAGGCGAAGAAGGCGCAGCGCGGCTTCGGCGCTGACCTGGCCGGCGCACAGGCGCGCGAGCGCTCGCGTGGGTCGTCGACGCCGACTCCTGGCACGGCCCACGGCAGCATCGGCGCGGGGCCGAAGCGCTCCAAGGGCAGCCACTTCCCGTCGTACCTCGAGCGCGGCTCGCGCCAGAGCGCCATCGGCGGGATCGCGATGCGGGAGCGCATGGACGCGGAGCTGAGGGGGAAGCTGGAGAACGTGAAGCTGACGCCGGAGGAGAAGGAGGAGCGCGAGATGCAGCGCGCTGTGTGGGAGCGCGACATGCGGCGTCTCGAGGCGGCCATGTCCGCCGTGCGGGTGGAGTTCAACGACAAGCTGGAGGCGCTGAGCCAGCGACGCGCCGCGCTCGACGTCGACCTGTGTCTGATGACCGGTCGCCTCACCCTCTTCCACCGCGAGTACCAGCTGCTGCTGATCTTCCGTACGCAGGACAAGAAGCTCCGCACCGCCCTGACGACCGTGAAGCAGGAGCGCGAGACGGTGCAGCGCTCCATCACGTCGCAGCACGCGGACGTCACGGCGACGGAGGAGCGCATCCGGCAGCTGAGCTCGCAGCTGAAGGCCACGAACCAGGCGGCGGAGGTCTACATGGACGAGCAATGCCCCAGCGACCGGCTCGCCTACATCAAGAAGGTGTACTACCGGCAGCTGAAGCGCCGGCGCCGTGCGGAGGACGGCGACGACGACGACGACGACATCACAAGCGACGACGACGAGGAGGAGGATGACGGCATAGGAGAGGAGGTGCGGCCGCCCAACTGCAGCGTCGAGGCGTGGGAGCGCATGCTCAAGTACCGTGAGGCCCGCCTCGACCTGACGGACGCCAGCGACGCGGCCAAGGCAGATGTGGCCAACATCCGCAAGCAGCTGGAGCGGAGTGAGA
The DNA here is from genome assembly GCA_019188245.1 of Novymonas esmeraldas. Lineage (NCBI taxonomy): Eukaryota > Euglenozoa > Kinetoplastea > Trypanosomatida > Trypanosomatidae > Novymonas > Novymonas esmeraldas. The sequence continues at coordinate 21,301 of JAECZO010000156.1, read as the reverse complement.
AGCAGGTGCACGAGTTGGCGGAGCACGTGAAGCGGTGCCGCAGCGAGATGCAGGCGCTCGAGGCACAGAAGCGGAAGGAGCTGAACATGCTCTACACGGTGGTGCCGCTGCGGCTGAGCCAGTTGCGGTGTCTCGAGAAGAACAAGTGTCTGCCCCCCGCTCTTCCCGAGCAGCCGGTGGTGGTCATCTCCTCGGAGCAGATGAGCGCGCTCCGCCAGCGCATCTTCGACCTGGCGGACGAGAAGGTGCAGCGCGGTGGGGAACTGGTGCGGCTGACGGCGGAGCTGCAGCCGCTGAAGGAGGCACGCGCGGCCGCCAACCGTGTCTACGAGGAGTGGCAGGGCAAGGTGAGCGAGGTGATGCTGCTCAAGTTCGGCCAGCACGTCGACCTCGAGATGCTCGAGTCGTGCGGGTCCAGCTGGGCCATCGAAGCGAAGAAGGAGGAGCTGCGGCACCTGGAGCTGAGGTGGGCCCGCGCGGTCCGGAAGATGGAGAACCACATCGCAGAGCTTCGCACGCGGCTGCAAGGCACCGTCTTCGAGAACACGAGTCTCCTCCAGAACCTCGGCGACCTCGAGACGGAGCGGCAACACGTGGACTCCGCCCTCTCACAGGCGACGTCCAAGACGGTGCAGCAGTACCGCGGCACGACCGTCGCGTCAAAGCAAGAGCGCGCCGCCCTGCGCGAGTTGATCGCCGCACAGCAGGAGGAGATGGACGCGCTCACTGCCGAGGTCCTCATGCTCAAGCGCAAGGGCGGACACGTCTACAGTCCAGCCATGATGTAGGCATCACCACACGCCGTGCACACCCTCCCCTCCCCCTCGTCCTCGTCCTCGTCCTCCGTGTGTGTATGTGTGTGTGTGATGTATCGATGTAAAACACCCGCCATTGCGAAGACGCAGTCTTTTGGGGGCCTTTTGTGGTTTTTCTTGTTTTGTTTTGTGTTTGTGTCTGTCTGACATCCCCCCCCCCACCTTCTCTGTCCTGATCTAGAAACGATGGAAGTCGTCGCTGTTCGGCTGCCCGCTGAACAGGAGAGGTGGGGTGGGGTGGGGTGGGCACATGACCACTCGACGGCTGGCGAGCCGCTCCAGAACGCCATCAGAGCCTCGCTCCTCGCTGACCTCATCTCTCTCACTTTCTCTCGGTGTGCGTGCATGCGTGTGTCCGTGGTCGAGTGGGGGTGTGTGGCCGCTCTTCCCTCCCCTCCTCCCCCCTCCTCCTTCTCGTTGGAGAGTGGGACGCCGCTGTTCACACGAGGCGACACCGCCACAGCACGAACCGCACACACACACACACACACACACACGAACACACGCGGTCGGCGGGCCACCACGGACTCTTCCTGCGCTTCTACCTCTGCCATCCTCCTCCTCCTCCATCTCTCTCTCTCTCTCTGTGGTCACGGAGAAGCAACAGCGCGTAGCGACGACCACACGTCATTCACCGCCCTCTTCTCCTCTCCCCAAACACCACATCACTCGTGTTCTTTTGTCCCCCCCCCCCCCGCCGACTCGCTTCTCTCCGTCTCCGTTTCTGTTAGCTGTTTGAATCCTGTCTAGCCGGGCTTCTCACGCGTGCGTGTGTGTGTGTGCCTCCCTCCACCCCCCCCCTTCCACCGTCCACTGCACACCAGCGGCCCCTCTGGGTTAACATCGGCGACACAGTAGCACACAACTCACGCAGAGATACACAGCGAAAGAGTGAGAGAGACAGACAGAGAGAGAGAGATACACACCTCCTCTCCCACATTCACCACACAAACTCTCTTCGCTCTCTTTTTTTTTTTCTTTCATTTGTTCTCCTCTTCTTCTCTTCTGTACCGGCTCGAGGCGAAGGGAGTGTTGCCCCCCCCCCCCCCCCCCCCCCCCCCCCCCCCGCTGCCGCATCGCTCACCTCCACATATGTGCATGTGTTGCCCCCCCCCCCCTCCCTTCTCCCCCTCCTGCATCCCCTCTCTTTCTTCGTTCCTCTGTGTTGTTTGTGTCTGTGTGCGTGTTCTGCAGAAGCTGCGGCACACACTCCTCTCCCACCACCACCACCACCACCACCCACACCATTGTGTAGATCGACCACTCGTCGCAGCCACGGCACGCTGTACCGCGACGCGCCATCGAGAAGGACGTCAGCCGATCATTTTTTTTTTTTTTTCTTGGCAGAGACGTTGAGGCCTCACCCGCGCAGCAGCAGCAGCCACCACCCTGTTCGACATGTCGCTCTTCGGTGCCCCGCTGCCCTTCGAGGATGAGACGGCGAACTCGCTGATCCGCCGCACCGGCTTCCCGCCGGACAAGGCGTACGACCAGATGCCGGAGGTGTACCTCTGCCCGTGCTGCAGCGAGTTCAGCAAGCAGCGGGAGCGGGAGCGCCTTCTGCGCGAGGCGAAGGAGGCCAAGGAGGCGGAGCGGCGTCGCATCATGCAGTTCGACGTCTACGAGGAGCGCGCCCGCCCGCTTCCATCGGGCGACACCCGCCGCCGGGCGTACCGCCGCATCGCGGAGGACGACGAGCCGGTCGAGACGGCGCAGAGCGTGCCGCCGCCACCGCCGACCATCGACGACCTGCGCCGCGCCCGGAAGGACCACCACGTGCCCAAGCTGGTCGTCACCGTCCACCACGGCCGCAACGTCAGCGCGGCGGCGCCGGACCCGATCTCCGTCATCGTCCGTTGCGGCGCCTTCGAGGGCCAGACGGCGAAGGTGCCGCGCGGCAAGGAGGTGGCGACGCCGTGGGAGGAGCTGTTCGAGTTCCCCTACATGAACGCGAATGAGCCGCTCGAGGTGCTCGTGGTGAACGACGCGCTGCCGGAGGCGAACGACCAGCTCGTCGGCGGCGTCGTGATCCCAAGCAACGCCCTGCACGACCGCAATCGCGGCGACCAGGAGCCGCTGCCGGTGATGCCGGAGGAGGGCATGCACACCGGCTACGGCACCTGCCAGGAGGGACCGCTCGGCACCATCGTCGCGTCCTGGTACGTGCGCGACGGGGACGAGCACATCGACGAGGAGGCGATGGAGCAGCAGACGCTCAGCATGCCGCTCGGCTGCACCTTCGTCGCCCACCGCGTCTTCCAGTACACGGACCACGGCGCGGAGCCCTACCCCGGCGGCGTCCTGTGCGTGCTGCGCGACACGGACGACAACTGCTCCGAGTCGGTGCTCTACACCCCCGGTCCGCAGGCCGAGCCGTCGCTGTCGCCCTACTACACGAAGGAGGGCTACCACTACCTCCCGGAGAACCCGTCGCAGATCATGCAGCTCAACACCGAGAAGAAGCTGGGCCACATCCTCGTGTGCGTGCCCAAGCAGGAGGAGAGCAGCGCGGAGGAGGAGGAGGAGCTGCTCGTCATCGGCGCCGTGCCGCTCGACTTCGAGCGCCTCTACAACAAGGGCAGTGCGGTGCTGCTGATCGAGTCCAAGTCGAAGGAGGACGCGCTCTGGGGCGAGATCGCGATCGAGTGGGCGAACAAGCCGCTCGACGACGAGGAGCCGCACCCGGTCTCGCTCGAGGTGCAGAAGGAGTCGCTCTTCGTCACCGTCGTGCGCGGCCTCAACCTCGCGCGCCGCGACGGCGAGCCGGTCCAGGAGGGCTACGTCACCGTGGCCACCGGCGAGCTGGAGGGCGCCACGGTCGAGGCGCCGGCTGTCGAGGACGCCGACGGCAACCGCGTCATCAACTGGAACCAGGAGGTGCGGTTCATTGAGGTGGAGCCGGACCAGAGGGATATCGAGGTGCAGGTGTTCGAGGCCGGCCGCGTCATCTCCGTCGGCACGTGCGAGCTCGACGACAAGGATGAGGGCGTCGTCATCATCCGCATGCACCAGGCCGCCAACGCCAGCGAGGACGCCGGTGAGATCGTCGTCAGCTACAAGCGGCTGCACGCCGCGCCGTCCGCGGATGAGATCCTGCACCAGCAGCACCGCGCTGCCCAGGAGGCGGCCGCCTACAAGGACGGCGGCGAGGAGCACGAGGAGAGCGAGGAGCAGGAGGAGGTGCTGCACGCCGTCGCGCACCACGCCGGCGAGGCGGACGCGCACGACGACGAGGAGGACGAGGAAGAGGAGGAGGAGGAGCCACAGGCGGCAGAGTCGGCCCCGGTAGCAGAGCGTGCCATGAGCATCCAGGACGAGCCCTCCGAGAAGGAGGAGGAGGAAGAGGAGGAGGAGGCGTACAACGCTGCGCAAGAGGAGGATCAGCTGACCTCTCAAGACCGCCACAACCGCACGCCGCGGCAGCAGCAGCAGCAGGAGCAGCAGCAGGCGCGTGCCGTCGAGGAGGCGGAGGAGCGCCAGCGCTCGGAGCCTCGCGAAGCGGAGGAGGAGGAGGACTACCCGCAGGAGGACGGCGAGGAGCACGAGGAGAAGGAGGACGAGGTCGACCAGCAGCAGGAGGACAACGACGAGGGGGCCGAGGAGGCCCACGCGGCCGATGCCCGCTCCTCCTCCGCGGGCTCGCAGCAGCGGCAGCAGCAGCAGCCGGAGGAGTCTCCGGCTCATGAGGATGAGTACCCGCTGGAAGGTCGCTCCTCCTCCGTGCGCTCGGCAGGGGCCAATCAGAAGCCGGAGTCCCCGGCCGAGGAGGACCACGCGGCCAATGCACGCTCCTCCTCCGCCCGCTCGGCGGGCTCGCAGCAGCAGCATGAGGAGGAGCAGCAGCATGAGGAGGAGCAAGAGCAGGAGCAGGAGCAGGAGCAGCATGAGGAGGAGCAGGAGCAGGAGCAGCAGGAGCAGGAGCAGAAGCAGGAGCAAGAGGAAGAGGCACCGGCTCAGGCGGACGAGTACCCCACTGAGGGTCACTCCTCCTCCGCTCGGTCGGCGTCGGCCCAGCAGCCGGAGCAGCCCAAGTCTCCAGCGGAGGGCCAGCATGGCGACGAGCCGCACCACGAGGACCCTGAGCCCCACCATGAGGGCGAGGAGGCGCAGCATGACGAGGAGGAGGCGGCGGAGGCGGAGCCCGCGGACTACCACCAGGAGGAGCAGCCCGAGGAGGAGCGCGAGCCGCCGGCGATGCGCTACGGCGACGGGGCGGAGGACGAGGAAGAAGAGGAGGGAGCGCAGCAGCCGCGGGAGCCGTACCAGCCAGCAGAGCAGCCGGCCGGCGACGAGGCGGGTGAGGAGGAGCAGGCGGCGTACTCGGTGCCCGCTGGTGGGCGGCCGCGCCGCCGCGTGTCGTGGGTGGCGCCGGCCCCGAAGCACAGCGGCTACCACCAGCCGTGGTACCCGTCTGGCGCCCCGGAGACGGACCAGCACATCCCCTTCTCCAAGACGAAGCTCTCCAAGAAGAACCGCGAGAGCATCCGCGATCTTGAGACGCGCAAGACGCGCATTGAGGAGGAGTCCGTGCGCCGCGGCAGCACCCCGCGCCGCTCCAGCACGCGCGGTCAGTCACCGAACTAGGCGACTCCCTCCGCCTGCCCGGCACAACGGGGAGAGGGAGAGAGGGAAGGGGGGGGAGGTGTTGTCGACCGTGTCGTCCATCCACCGCCCTCCCCGCCTCCCATAGCGCTCCACTGGCGCTGTCACGTCCACAGGCACACACACACACACTCCCTTCGCGCTTTGTGCGCGGTTCATGTAGGAAAGCGATGTGCGCTGTGTGTGTGACCCGTGGCGGTGCTGATCCACTCCAGCCATGACGTCTTCCCTTCATCTCTCCTTTTTTTATGTGTGTGTGGTTTCTCTCTCGCAGCGACGTGACATCTCTGTCTCTCTTGTTTGTTTGTTTGCTCGGTGCGCCGGTGTGCGCTGCTAGGAATGTGTGTGTGTGTGTGTTGTGGCGCACACGTGCACAGGACGTCGCGGCCCCCTCCTCACAGTGGAGAGGTGGCGGCCGCGGTGATAGAACTGTCCAGCAGAGAGGTACGTCATCCCCCCTCCCCACCCCACATGTACGATGCCGAGGTGGGGGTTTGCGGCACATCCGTTGCCTCCCCCTTTGTTCCTCGTTGGCGTCTTGCTCTCTTTCCTTTTTTTTTTTCTTTCTCTCTCTATCTCTCTCTCCCGCGCACGCCGGTACCCGTCAACCTCTGTGTCTCCGCGGCCCCACCACCTGTACGGACTCCCCTGTCCACCTCTCTCTCTCTTTCTCTTCCCCACACCATGTCTGCATGTGTGTGTGTGTGTGTGTGTGTGTGTGCCTTCCCCTTCCCCTCCGGTTCCCTCGTCATTGTTGTCGTCTAGCGGTGTGAAGCCTCTCTCTCTTTTCTTTTGTTTGTTGTTGTTGTTGTTTTTTTGGAGTGCGTGGCGCTGTTTATGATGTTCTCTCTCCTCTTCCCCCCCCCCCGCCCTCTCCGTCCACCACAAGCGTCCCACCCCCTCCCTCGTCACGCCAACAACACACACACGCACAGTCTCACATGTCTCTCTCTCTCTCTCTGCGACTCTCTGTGCTCCGCGTGGACGGATGAAGGGAAAAGGCGGCGGTGCAGCGGGCAAGCCAACGGTGGTAGCCACCGGTGCAGCACAGGCTCGGATGCCGCACGCCACGGCCCAACATGTGTCAGTCTGTCCGTCTGTCTGTGTGTCTTTGTGTGTGACGCGTTGCGTGGAGTGAATAGAGGAAGAACGCGGTGGGGTGGGTGGGATGGGAGGAGCGGCATGGATACTGTGGTGCTCTCTTCCACCTTCTCTTCCATCGTCTGACACAGTCCTCCAGCCTCCACCGTCCGTCTCTCTCACACTCTCTCTGTGTGTGTGTGTGTGCCTGATGGGACACGACTACTGCGCTGTGTATTGTGTCTCTCTTCCTGTTTCTCCCTTCGCTCCTGTACCGATGTCTGTCTATCTCTGTCTCTCTGTCTGCGCCTGTGCGCGTGTTTCGGTGTCAACGGTGTCCGCCGCGGCGTTCTTTTTTTTTCTTTCTTTTTTTTTTACTTTTGTCCTTTTCATTTTGTTTTGCTCTCTTCTCCGTGTACGTCTGAGCTCGCCCGTTCATCTCTCTTTCTTCACTACTGATGTGTGTGTGTGTGTGTGTCTGTCTGTCTGCCTGTCTCTCTGTGTTTGTGTGTGAGTCTGTACTCCTTCCCACGCCGTCTCTCTCTCTCTCGACAAGTCTCGCCAGGAATCACGCGTCTTCCTGCAAGAACACACACTCACACACACGCGCTCATATGGACACCGAACTTTAGATGCTCAGCTCCGGTGTGTGTGTGTGTGTGTGTGTGTGTGCGCTTGAAAGCACGCGAACAACGGCGGCGTGGTGGGCGTGACAGCCCCGCAGCCGCCAGAAGCCACCAGCATCATCATCTCCTTTGTCCCGTCCTGTCCCACCCAACAACACTTCTCACAACCGAGAGAAAGAGAGGGAGACGGCGTGGCGGCGGTCATGAACACGTACTTTCCTTTTTGTATCTGGTGTGTGGCACCCCGTTCGATGGTATGCACTGTATGAACTCGTCGTCTCAGTCCCACGTATGCAGCATCGCGTCTGTCTGCTGTGTGTGTGTGTGTATATGTGTGTGTGCACCGGGGTGCCTTCAGCCGTGAGCGCTGGATGTCTCACTCCGTGTATCCTCACGCGCTCTGTGAGAGAGGGACTCGGTGACACGTTGTTTGGGGGGTGCGTACACGAGCCCCCTCGCCTTCACCTGAGACACACACGTGTACACATGAGCACACCCACACCAAATTCTGCTCTGTGTGTGTGCGTGTGTACGTGTGGATCGTTGTGGCCACGCCCGGCACCACGTGCACCTTTCCCATCTCACATACCGCTGTCACTCGTGCCCACTCCCCCATCATCTCCGTCTCCTCCCACCCACACACCCCCACACACAAGTAGGTGTACCGCTGCTGCTTGTGCGTGTCTGTACAGTGGGTTGCCCAGTCGGTGTCTCTCTCTCCCCCACACCACACCACACCACCCACCTCACCCGCACAGACACACTTGAACAGAGTCCCTCACGCCGTGGCACAGATGTCAGAATCACTGGCGCTGCCGGCGACACGGAAGATCCTTATCGAAGGGAAAGCGGATGCTCGGACGCGAGCGGCGCAGACAATCACGCTGCGCACGTCTCAGCTGTACAAGGATGTCCCCACGCCAGAGGCCGAGGCGGTGCTGCTGGCGGAGCTGCGCAGCGTCGAGGAACAGCTGCTGTGCAACACTGCCGCCGTCTACCGCCGCGCCGGACTTGTGTGTGTGCGTGCGTTGTGCGCCGGTCTCCCGCCGCACCCGCTGGGTGTTGAGCTGCTGGTGCACCTGCTCGACCCCGTGTTGCGCAGCATGGGCGACGCAGACCCTATCGTGCGCATCGCCGCCATCGAAGCGTGCTATGACCTGGCGCGGCACCACGGCGCCGAGGCGTGGGCGGCGCGCTTCGCCGATCTCTTCACTGCCCTCTCCATCGCCGTCAGTGACCGCGACAAGCGCATCTTCCTCCTGGCCGAGGAGGTGTCCTGCACGCTGAAGGAGTCGGTGAGCCGGAGCGGCGCCGCTGCGGTCGACATGAATGCCTTCGCGGCCTTCGTGTGCGACACGCTGGGCAACTACACGTCAGCGTCGGGGCAGCCGGCAATCGATGTGGCGGCGGCGGTGCCGCAGTGGGTGCTCAACTGGCTGCGCTTTGTGCTGGAGCTGCCGGGCTGCCACTTCGCCGCCTCCATGGCAGCCCTCCTCCGCGTCTTGCTCGCCGCCTCCGTCAGCAACGACACGAACGTGTTCGACATCCTGCGCGGGTGCAGGCAGGATGTGTCGCGGCACTACTCGGCAGCGACGGCGGCGGACGTGTGCGAGGTGGTGGCGGCGCTGTGCGCCTGCGTCCACGACACGACATCGGCGCGGACGCGGGTGTTCTGCCTGGAGTGGCTGGAGGAGCTGGTCGACCTCGCCATCCACGACGACCTTCTGCAGCGCCGTCTGGCCCGGGTGCTGCAGGTCACGCTGCCGGAGCTGAGCTCGCACGATGGCGCCACGCACGCGGCGGCGGCGACGACGAATGGACAAGTGCAGCGCGCCATCGTGGCGGTGGAGGGCGGCATCTCAGCCGGCGTGGCCGATCTTCTGCTGCGCAGCGTCGTGGACGTGCTAGACAACGGTGCTGGGGATGAGACGCTGCTCGGGGGCTTGGAGTGGCTGCTGGTGCTGCACCACCTCGCACCCGCGACGACGGCGAAGATGTTGAGTACGCTGCTGGGGAGGATCACAGTGCTGCTGGACGGCGCCGCAGAGAGCGTGGCGCTGCGAGCCACCGAGGTGGCGTGCGTGCTCACGAGCGACGGCCGCTTTGCGGAGCTGGTGCAGCATGTCCTGCAGCGACTCGTGCACCACAGGGATGACGGGCTGCTGCTGCGGCGCTTCCCCGATGTGGTGCGCCGCCTTCACACACTGCGTGGCGGACTGGAGGGCGGCGACTTACGCGACGGCGTCCTTGTCCACGTGGCGCACGCGCTCGCCGCACTGCCGGACCTGCGCTTCGTGAGCAAGGCTGTACTCTCTCTTCAATCGATGCTCGTCACCTTCCCGGAGTTCGACGACGTTCGCGCGCTGCTGCGCCGCGGACTGTCTCACGCTGCGACGGCGACGCTCTTCTCCGCGCTGTTGCAGTGCTGGCGCTACAACGCAGTGGCGCTGCTCTCTCTCGGGCTGCTGTGCCGCCACTTTGCTCTCACCCGGCGCATCTGCGAGCACCTCGGCGAGGGGGAGATGTCCGTCGCCACCTACGTGCAGCTGGACCACCTGGTGCAGCAGCTGGAGTCGTCCAGCTTCACGTTCCTCCGCGTCGCTCTGCTGCGGCCGACGACCTGCACGGCGCTTGTGCAGACCCTGTACGTGCTTCTGCTCCTCCTTCCCCAGTCCTCGCCACACTACGTAACGCTGTCGCGACGCCTGCAGCCGATGGCGGTGCTCGTGCAGCTGGACAAGCTCGCCGTGGAGCCCCGCGCCGAGGCCGAGCAGGTGGACGTATCAGCGGACGACTGGGAGGGCTACATCGCCGCCCAAGAGGCGTTGCTGTCCTACGAGCAAACGATGTAGCGCGCACAGGGACTCTCCGCTACCACCACACACACACACTCACACACACACATCTACAGGGAGAGGAGAGAAACACTAAGGGGAGAGAACGAGAGAGAGTGGAGGTGTGCGGCGGCAGCGGTGCGCTGGCCAACGGGGTGCCACTCCTCCTCCATTTTTTGTTGCTGCTGTGTCGGCGATGCACTGTGTCCTCACCGTTCAACGCGAGTCTGTGACAGCTGTCTCCCTCCTCCCTCCTCCCCCACACCGCCACCACGACACACCACGATGCTCCCCGCGTGGAGCGCGGAGACGGGGAAGAGAGAGAGAACGGGTGTGTGCACTTGTGTGATGCACATCTGCCGTTGCACTGCTCTCAGGCCTCTTGCTGCACTCCATACCACTCCTCTTCTTGATTCGGTCTCCCCCTCTCTCTGTCTGTGTATCCTTTCAGCATTCACGTCTTTGCATCACAAACACACACACGCATCCCCCCTCCCCCTGCACACCCGCTGTTCTCTCCTTCTCTCTCTCTCTCTCTCTCTCGCCCCGTCCACGTGTCAGCAAAGATGTCCTCCACCGTGACCGGCCAGGCCATCCCGAAGCTCTTCCCCCGTGTCTTCCACAGCTGGGTGGGAACAGGACGCATCTTCAACTTCCTCGCGCCGTACGAGGGCAACCCCGTCGTCGCCTACCTGAACTCCATCTACAACACAGCACCGCTCTTCAAGTGGTCGCTCTCGGCGGTGCCGCTCTACGGCATCGTCTCGGGCAACCCGCCGGTGGAGAAGGTCGACTTCAACTCGAGCGCCGCCCTGTGCGCCACCGGCATCGTGTGGTTCGTCTACGCACTCCTCATCCAGCCCCAGAACTCCGGAAGCCGCTCGCTGGCGCTCGTCAACATCTGTCTCGCGTCGGTGAATGGATACAACTGCTACCGTAGCGCCGCCTACAAGCGCAAGCAGGCCGCCACCGCTGCGACGAAGCGTATCGAGTGAGAGCTCCTCCCTCCCTTCCCACCCCACTCCCACCACACACACACATACACACCAACACGCAGACTATCATCTCCACGCTCCCACCCCTTCTCTCTCGAGCACAAACTCCCATAACTGGAGTCGCTCCCTCATGAGAGAGAGAGGACAGTGAGGGGGCGGGAGCACCTGCACAACAGACACGAGTCTGTAGCGTCGTAGCAGCGCAGGTACACGTCTCATGAATGCCCCTGCACGTTCAGGTAAAGCATGATGGCGTGAACACTGTACACACACACACACACACTTACTGTGCGGCTGTCTCAAGTGGAAAAAGAAAAGAAAAGAAAAGAAGAGTATCTCTCTCCCTCTCTCGTATTGCAGCGACAGCAACTCCCCCTTCAACGCAGGCTTCCCCCCCCCCCCCCGCAACACGCGGCCGAGAGGGGGCGAGTGTGGTGGTACCACACGGGAGTCGCGGCCCTCTCTCGCCCACCCTCTCCTCTGCGTGCTGGGACATTGCTTCCTCCCCCCTCTCCACCCCAACTCGTCGCGTGAGGATGCACGGCATGCACACATGAACACCTCGCCTGCTGCTCCATTCTCCCCTCTTCACACACACACACACACACACACGTGAGCATCAGCTCGACAGCATCCCCCCCCCTCCCTCCCTCTCTCTCTCTGTCGTTGGTGCTCTAGCGAGCGCTGCGGTGCCATGTTCTCGAAAGGGTACAGCGCACTGCTTCGGCCGTACCAGCGCGTGGCCGTCGCAAAACGCAAGACAGGAGGTGGGGTGAACTACAACAAGGGGGCGCTCACTCGCCACGAGCGAGGCGACAGCTTCACAGAGCCGGAGGTGTACCGCAGCCGCACCAATGTCACGGCGATGCTCAAGACAGGCCGCAAGGAGCGGCGGCTCGTAAAGGAGGAGCGGCAGCGCACCTTGATGGACACTCTGAAGCTCGACGCGCGCACCGACGCCGCGCTGCACACCGGACGGCAGCTGCCGCAGACAGCAGCGGAGATACAGGCCGTCCGCTCCTCCGACGACGACGCCGTCGAGGCGGGACACGACGCCGGGGACTACAGCACAAAGATGCGCCAGCTGATGCGCTACGAGGTCGACCGGCGCAGTCACGTGGCGGACAAGTTCGCCCAGCCACCCACGTCGCGGGAGTTCTACAAACTCTTCCGCAACCTGCGCTCCGCAGACACGGACGAGGAGCTCGTCGAGAAGCACCAGAAGCGGCTGGTCGAGGAGCACGGCGTGTACCCCACCTCCCGCATCGACGCCTTCATGCTCGACGACGACAACTACTTCCCTGACTGGGTGCAGGCGCTGCCCTACAGCGTCCGTGACCGCGTCAAGTACGGCTCGCTGGGCCTCACCGAAGAGGACGAGGCGCTGCGCGTCCGCCTCGCGCGCCTGCCACGCGATGCGCGGGTGCGCGAGTGGACGAGGCTGAAGGCCGCCAAGGAGTACCGCGCCGCCAGTGAGGAGACACTCACGCTGGCGGAGCTGCGCGACGCGCGCCAGGGCAAGCGCCGCTTCCACTGGCTGCAGCGCAAGCGCCAGAAGAGAGCGGCCACACTGCGGCGCATGGCGATGCGCAAGCCCGACGGCTACGAAGTGTGGCCCTCGTCCGTCACCGACTTGAGCCAGCGCATCGCGTTTGTTGCCCAGCACGTGGAGAACGGCCTTCAGACCGGCGGGGCGTGGCCGCTCAGCCAGGATGCGCTGACCGCAGCGACGATCCGGCGGCGGCAGGACGCGGCGGAGCGCACCTTCCTCGCCTCCGCGGACGAGAGGAGGTCGATGCGCGGCGGCACCGGCGCCGGCCGCATCCACGGCGGGATGAAGGAACTCCTCGGTGCTCTGGAGACACCGGAGAAGCGGTACAAGAAGCTCTCGCGCAAGACGTTCGCGAACCGGGTGAACGCCATCGTGCACGGCGACCAGGATGATCATGGACGCAAGTACCGGAGAATGCACGGCCTCGCCACGCGCCGGCAGCGCCCCTACGACTCGCTGGCGGAGATGGCGCTCGAGCGAGAGGTGCGCAAGGAGCCGCTCCTCAACGTCGCCGGCCTGAACCACACGGACGATGAGAACTGGGGCCGCAACGAGCGGTCGTGGGTGGATGGGATGCCGTCGACGCGCTACGGCAGCTGACCGAGGAGGCGCCTCGACCACGGCGCACGTGGACGGCGGTGCTCCGCTCCGTCCTGCGTTGTATCTTTGATCCTTCACCTTCCCGTCTCACGAACACACGCGTGTGTGTGTGTATGTCTAATCGTACAAGGGGCAGCAACAACCACGGTCTGCCTCGCTCGCTTGCCATCCAGCCAGCGGAGCCAACGTCTCCCCCCCCCCCCCCCCCCGCCGCCGCCGTCGTCGGTGCCGCTTCCACAGCTGTGGTTGCAGTGATGGGCGGTTGGGAGAGGCGAGCGCGAGCTCCCGCCATGGCGTCGACCTGCCTCGCACATGTGCACACCCTCCATCACTGCTCCTCTTCCTCCTCCTCTCCCTCGCACTACTCGTGCAGAAGAGAAAAAAAAAAAAAGGTACCGCGACAGCGCCTCTTCGTCCTGCTCGCCACCACCGGCGTGCCACACTCGACCACGTCCTCGCCAACACACACATTGACACACCGGCTCATCCAACCATTCATCCTCGGCACCTACGCAGAGTGAAGCGAGGGCAGCACCGGGAACTCACGCGTCTCTGTGTGCGCGTGTGGCTGTGGATCAATCCACTGCACAAGAAGGTGCACCGTTCGGCTCGCGAACGCGGCGCCGCGCTGCACCGCTCCTCGTCGGCCTCCTGCTGACACGCGGCCCGACCGCCTGCGCGACTACGCACCGCAGCGTGGCGCCAATGTTCGGCAAAGGTACCTTTGCTCGCAAGGCCCTCATCGGCACCGCCGTTGCCGGCGTCGTTGGCGCCGGTGGCGGCTATGCCATGTACCAGCGCCGCCTGCGCGACAACCGCAGCGTGACGGCGGAGTCGTTCAATGCGATGCAGGACGCCGCGACGGTCGATGCCGCGCTGAAGACGCTGTGCGACCCGACGGCGCACCCGCTCACCAAGTTCTTCCGCTACACGACCTGCCCCTGGTGTGGCACCGTCAAGGCGCTTCTTGACTACGGCAAGGTCCCGCACGAGTGTGTCGAGGTGGAGCCGATGTTCAAGAGTGAGCTGGCGGAGAGCGCCTACAAGAAGGTGCCCCAGCTGCGCTTCGACTCACCGGCCGGGCCAGGGCCGTACCTGGTGGACTCGCAGCTCATCGTGGACACCCTCAGCGAGCGGATGGGCCTCGGCCGGCAGCTGCGGGACGAAGAGGTGGTCAAGTGGCGCACGTGGGCCCGCGGCCCCCTCGTCCGCCTCGTCACCCTCGAGTTCAACCGCTCCCTCCCCGCGGCGTGGGCCGGGTACTCCTACATCGACGACTGCGACACGATCCCGTACGTGAACAAGCTCTTTCTGAAGGTGGTCGGGGCGCCGGTGATGTACATCGTCGCGATGAGCGTGACGAAGCCGCGGCTGGTGAAGGCGGGTCTCATGAAGCCCGACGACGACCCGAAGCAGCGCCTCCACGACGAGGTGAACCGCTTCACCGCCGAGGCCCTCATCGACCCCGCATCAAAGAAGCCCCGCCCCTTCCACGGCGGCAGCAAGCCGGACTTGGTGGACATCGACACCTACGGCGTCCTCCAGTCCGTCCGCGGCCACCGCATCTACGACACCATGATCGCCGAGACGCAGATCGGCGCGTGGCTGAAGGCGATGGATGGCGCAACGGGCAAGGTGTAGCGCGTCAGCCACACACACACACACACAAACCTCACCGCCGGCGACAAGCGCGAGGTGCGCTTGACTATCACAGCAATGACAACAACAACAAAAAGAAAAAAAAAAGAAGAGAAGAAGAAGAACAGCCGCGCGTCCACATCTCCTCTCTCCCTTCTTCGAGCTATCTCATGGGAGTCTGAAGGAGAGTCACGACCCCGGTTGCACGGCGCTCTGGTACGGACAGTCGGCAGACACAGGTGCACACATGTACACGCACATGCACAGATATTCTTGTGCAGCGAGAGATCGAGAAGGCGTACAAGCTGGTGGCCCTCACCCCTCCCTCCTCCTCCTCCTTCCGGTGTGTGTGTGTGCGTGTCGATGTGTCGCTGCTGTCTCTCCCTTCTCGTTCGCGTGTGTGTCTCTCGATCTCTTCCTTCCTCTCTCTCTCTCTAACGTGCGTGTTCACATGACGGTGTGTGACGGACGGGAGACGAGGGTCGCCCGGCTGCGTCCCTCATCGAGCGGTGCGGCGGTGCGGCCCACCGCTGCTCTCCCCAGTACCTACCAGTGTCCTCTCAACTAGTCTGTGCAACCACAGCAGGCAGCCGCCACGGTGTGTCGGAGCGCGCACCTCTGCATCTCACCAGCGAATCAATGGCGAAGTGGTGCAGCCGTGTGTGTGTGTGTGTGTGTGTGTGTGTGGGTGTGTGTGTGTGTGTGAAGGGAAGGGGGGAGGAGGAAGATGCGGTGGCGGGTGCCGTGGATGCCACAGACGGGGCATGCGGTCGCCTACGTGTGTAACAGTCTCATCCCTGCGGTCACCCATCCGCCTTCTCTCCCTTTCCCACCTCGTCCGCGCTGTTCCTCTGATCTTCCATGAGCGGATCTACGTGGACTCTACCTGCTCCATCGCTCCTGCTCTCTCTCTCCCTCCCTCCCTCTTTACACACACACACGTGCATGTTCACGAGAGAAGTGTACAGTTGTGGAAGCGAAGGTAGCACCTTTGCGGCGAGGCGCTTGACATCACCGCCCACGGCGCCGTCATCTGCCGACGGTGCTCCCCTTCCCCTTCCCCCCATCTCGAGGCGCGCACAACACACACATATACACACACACCTACACACACACACACACACACGCACAACGATGGAGTCACCACGCGCTATGCAGAGCAGTGGGACGCCGACAGGGTCGCCGGGGCAGAGCCGCTGCGCCATCGCCGCGAAGAACAACGGACAGTATCTGTTCGTCGTTGTCCCGAGGCCGAAGCCGCCACCAAAGGTCGAGCTGGAGCCGCTCATGTTCTTCGACACGCCGGCCGCGGCCGCCCCGGCACCACCGCCTCCGCCGCGGCAGACCACCGACGCGTACCTGCCCGCGAAGGTGTGGGCGGAGGGCTCCGTGGTGGTGCCGCTGGAGGTGAACGGCAACGGTCAGCTGCAGCGCTCCGTCGCGTTCGGCGCCACCGAGTTCGCCTCCATCGCGGACGTGCGGAGGCGGTGTGGTCCGTTCACCTCCTTTCAAGAGTACCCGGCGCTCTTCGGGTGTCTGAAGATCGACCGGGTGTACGTGCTCGTCGCCACCGCCGTCACCGCGGCCGTGCCGCTGCCGTTCGCAGGGGTCATCCGCCGGGTGGAGGGGACGGCGTGGGTGCCGCTGGAGCTGCCCGGGGTCGTCCCAGTGCGGGTGAGCCCGACGGACCGGACGCGGCTGCGCGAGTTTCAGGAGTACACGTACTACAAGGGCTACTACTACAGCGACGATGTGAACCTGATGCTGCCCTTTCCCTTCACCAAGCCCGACACCTGCGCGCCACCGGACCTCGCATGCGACTGGTCCTACCACCTCCGCGAGCCCTTCACGGCGTGCTCGCTGGCGGCGGCGTGCTCCGTGCTGGTGCGCGGCTTCGTCGGAGAGCGCGTCTGCACGCTCAAGGACGGGATCGAGCTGCACTTTGTGCTCCTGGGGCGGCAGAGCAACGTGAACCCCGGGCCGCGCTACCTCGGCCGCGGCCTGAACTCGGCCAACGGCGCGGGCAACGACCACTACTACGAGTACATCCTGTGGAAGTACCACGGCGCCGACACGGTCACCTTCACCCGCCACTCCATCCTCCGCGGCACCATTCCCGTGCGCTGGACGACGCAGATGAGCATGTCTCTCTCCGAGCCGGCGATGATCTTCAGCAGCGACAAGGCCGAGGTGCTCCGCGGCAGCGCCGCATACTTCGACCACACGTTTCAGAAACTGAAGCACATCATGCTGCTCGACACGAACGGCCGCAGCGCCGCCAACCCGCACGTGCGGTGCATCAACCTGCTGCGCCTCAACCCCCAGAACGGCGAGGACGTGCTCGCGCGGCACTTCCTGGACGCCGTGCGGACGTCGGACCCGGTCATCAAGCGCAAGTTCCCCGGCGGCAACCTCGACCTCGTCCACGTGGACTGGCTCAACCTCATCAAGGAGTACGGCATCGACGTGGCGACCTCGACCTTCTGGGAGGCGGCGATGGGCTTCCTCGGCACCGCGACGGCGGCGGAGGACTCGATGATGACGGTGGGCATGATCCGCCGCACGGGCGAGGTGGATCGCCTCATCACGCAGTCGCGCTTCGTGCGCGTGAACTGCGCCGACTCGCTCGACCGCACTAACCTGGGCTGCTTCTTCACGTGCCTGCAGCTCTCCATCGCGATGCTCATCACCCAGCGCATCCCCTACGCCAGCTTCCCGGACAGCCCCGCGGTGCCGGGGCTCGACGCGTCGGAGGAGGTCGGCCTCGAGGGCGGGTACGCGGCGGCCTACGCCCCCGTGTCTGGTGCGAAGCAGACGGTGCCGAAGCCGTTCGTGAACACGTGGAACGAGGCGCGCGATGCACAGCGAGTCCCGCCGGCCGTCGTCCGCGCGCTGGCTGGCCTGTTCGTCGACAACGGCGACTGCGTGGCCACGCTCTACACCAACTCGGCCGCGATGCATGGGAACATCCTGCGCGGCGTGTGCGGCATGCGGTTGCAGGGGCACAACGCCGTCATCGCGACGCAGCGCAAGTTCGAGAACGTCTTCGAGGATCGCAAGAAGCTCCGCAGCATCGAACTGCTCCTCGGCCGCAACCAAGGCGACCACTTCCCCTCCATCAGCCAGGTGTTCCTGCTCCGGCCCGTCCCGTACACGCAGTGGGCCTGCGCCGTCACCGTCGTCGGCGTCCCCGACAGCGTGGCGGCGCGCGAGGTCGACGCGGCGGTGCGCCGCGCATGGGACGCTGGCGCGGCTCCGCAGCTCGCGGCGCGTCAGCTGCCGCCGATCGAGGGCAAGGCGCTGTGCTTCAGCGTCACGCTCCCCAAGGCGTCGGAGAAGCAAGAGCACGACGAGCTGGCGCAGTCGATGAAGCAGGTGTCCTTCGGCGGCTCGCCACCACCGGAGGACCAGATGGGGGACTCCGCGTGCGAGGACGGCGCGATACGCTCCCGCAGCGAGCGACTCGCCGTCATCGAGTTCGACCCCAACCTCTGCATCGTGGTCGACGCGGCCACCCTCCTGCGGCAGCAGGGCTACCTCACCCTCGGCGGCAGCAACTGCATCCTCGCCCCGTACGCATACCCCGTGCAGACCGGCAACGAGTCGAGCGGGATGGGCGGTGCTGTCAAGAACGTTGGAACCTCTCTGAAGCGCGGCCTCACCACCTTCATGCGCAACCTCAACTGAGCAGCATCCGCGCGTGGAGCTCGCCCCACCCCCCAAATATATATCTGTGTGTCTCTGTGTATGTGTCTATGTGTGTGTGTATGTGTGTCCGTCTTGATTGATTGCACCCCCGCCGATCCCTCCGCTCCCGATGCGACCGCCCCTCCGCGCACGCGCTCGGCTCAGCCGGTGCACCTCGTCGACCTCCTCCGATTGCACTCGGAGGCGGAAGAAGACGAGGAGGAGGAGCACGAGAGAGAAGTCCGAAGGGCGATGGTGATACGAGCCGCACACCAGCGCGCCAATCGCCGTCGCCGATGACTTGGACACACACAGACACACGCACATACCTTCACCGTGCTCCTCCCCTCCCTCCCTCCCTCCCTCCCTCCCTCCCTCTCTCTCTGTCAGTCAGTCTCCTCCTCTCCATCTTCCCGCTCGCAGGCGACCAACATGGCTCAAGAGGCCCAGCAGCACTGGCGGTACGCGCTGGCGCACTACACACCGTTCCTTGACGCACTGCGCAGCCTCTATCACCGCGATGAGGACATCACAGACGACGACGATGACGACGACGATGGCGCCGTCCACGCCTCCGCCGCCGCCGCCGCCAACCCGCCGCCGCCTCCGCTGCCGCACGGCGGAGGTCTTGTCGCCCTCGTCTCTGCGCTTCTGCCCGGCACCTGCCCACTCGCCTTCGCCGCGGTCTCGCCACACGCCCGCTTCTACTCGGAGCTTCGCAACGGCGTCTCCGTCCACACCACGCGCACATCCCTCACGACGCGTGTGCACCACGGCGTCGTGACACACACCGTCGCTGTCGCCGCTGCCGGCGAGGGCAGGCAAGAGAAGGACGAGGCACGCGTGTCGTCGTGGTGGCGCCGACGCAACGGCTTCCCTCTTGACGTCAACGCCGAGGAGCTCGTGGGTGCCCTCGACCTCTCCGACTCCTGCTTCGCCGGTCTGTGGCGGCTGCGCCTCTCCGACAGCGTGCGCTCTCTCACCGCTTCGCCCGCTGTGCTGCGATCCATTGAGGAGATCGACGTCTCCGGCTCAACGCTGCCGCTGCTGCGCCGCCACTTCCCGCACCTCGGCTCCCTGCGCCACCTGTCAATCCGAGAGTGCTCCCCCGCGTCTCTCACATGCGCAGCAGCGCTTCCCGCGCTGACGGAGTTGTCGCTGGACGGCGACATGGACGCGGTGCAGCTGCGCCAACTCGCGTCCGCCGCGTCCCTCTCCACGCTGACGGTGACCAGCCGCGTCCTGACGCTCCTTTCTGGTATCTCGGCTTGCGCAGCCCTGGAGCGCCTCACACTCGCCGGGTGTTCTGATCTGGCCGATATCGCACCCATCGCCGCTGCCACGCGACTGCGACACCTGGACGCGAGCGGCGCGTGCATCGAGTCGATTGCACCCGTTGCACACTGCCGTCAGCTGGAGGAGCTGAAGTTGTCCTCGTGCCAGTTTCTTACAGATCTGACGCCGCTGCACGGTATGCCGGCGTTGCGCGTCCTCGACATCAGCGATGGCGACGTGCGCTCTGTTGCCGCTCTCTGCGACTGCGCCGCGCTGGAGGTGGTCGACGTGTCGTACTGTATGGAGCTGGCAAACATCGCCCCCCTCGCGCTCGCCATCTCGCTGAGGGACCTGCGTGCCAGCCACAGCGCCGTGGCCGACCTCGGCAGCGGCAGCGGCGGTGATTGGCGGTCGCTCGTGGTCATCAACGTTTCGCACTGCAAACAGTTGCGCTCCTTGGCGCCGCTGCGGGCCGCGCAGAAACTGGAGAGGATCGAGGCCTCATACAGCACCGTCGAGAACATCTCCGACCTGCACTGCTGCTCCTCGCTCGCCGTCGTGTGCCTTCGCCGCTGCCACGCACTGCAGAGCCTGGCGGGACTCGCGGCGGCGCCACAGCTGCGCGTCTTGGACGCCAGTGAGAGTAGTGTTCGCTCTGTGGACGGACTAGGCGCGTGCCCTCAGCTGCAAGAGGTGGACTTCCTGCACTGCACTGATCTCTTCGACTTGTCTCCATTGGCCGGCGCCCCACAACTGCGGCTGATCAACGCGGCGGAGTCGAGCGCGCAGACGATTGAGGGCCTCAGCGCGTGCGCCATGCTCGCCATGGTGGACTTCGACTGTTGCAAGTATCTCACGAGTCTCTCACCACTGGCCGGCGCCCCAGCGCTGGAGACGATCATCGCAGCACGCAGCGGTGTGCAGTCCATCGCCGGGCTCCGCCAGTGCCCGCGACTGCGCACGGTAGATCTACTCCTCTGCACCGACCTCCGCGAGAACCCAGCGGAGGAGTTCGAGGGCACTCTCGTCCACTGCCAGCCTGTCTGACGTCCCGCAAGCGAACACGTGACATGCGCGCGGCGCGCTGTGGTGCATCGGTTGTCGGAGGGATGATGAAGGTGAGGATGGCGAACACCAGTCGTGCTTCGACTCCCGGATCATGCGTGGACACCATGTCCGCCCGTGACGAAGCATCGCGGCACCACGGCGCCGCCTGTGTGCACGACCGCTGTTCGCGACGACGGCCGCGCCATCGCCGCAGCTCCCCCCCGGCCGCCCTCCTCCCTCCGTGAACGAGTTAGCGGTGTGACGACCGCCTTTGCTGGCCATGTCAACCTCTCCCTCACCTCCTCTCCTCTCCCTTCACCCCTTCACAGTTCCATCACACGCACATCATAACACCACCACCAGTCCCCGCGACTTCACATCCATCACCCCTCCACCTTCCCACCAAACACACACACGCACACACACGCACAGCATGGCGGCTCCGACGACGCACACGCTCGGGTTCCCGCGCGTGGGGGAGCAGCGGGAGCTGAAGAAGGCGCTCGAGTCGTACTGGCGCGGCGACGTGACGGAGGCGGCGCTGCGCCAG